>JAFFZH010015630.1:0-118525 GCA_018420115.1 Euura saliciscinereae | reverse complement strand
CGATAATGTTTGCTGAAAATTGATGAATATCATAGGTTTTAATACAATCCGTGGTAAAATATGTGAGTTCACAAACATTTTATCGTTCATTTTCGGTTTTTCTTTGCGTTTCACGAGTTTTTACACAGATTTGGAATAATCATTAAAAATGAAAAAAAAAATTGGAGATACGCCCTTCTGCTTTTAGCTGCGAATATTTTTTGTCGAATTTTTCGAAACGACGTCGATTTCGGTTTTTCTTTACGTTTCACGTGTTTTTACACCGATTTGGAAAAATCATGAAAAATGAAGAAAAAAAAAATTGGAGATACGCCCTTCTGCTTTTAGCTCCGAATATTTTTTGTCGAATTTTTCGAAACGACGTCAATTTCGATTTTTCTTTGCGTTTCACGAGTTTTTACACCGATTTGGAAAAATCATGAAAAATGATAAAAAAAAAAAATTGGAGATACGCCCTTCTGCTCTTAACATTCATTTTTTATTTTTCTAACGAATTGTAATGAAAGAACGACGTATCCGCCCAACTTACGACCTTTTGCACTTACATTTCTCGATCTCGTTATTTCAATTGTTTCAATACGTTTTGACCACTTTTAGAGCGAATGGCGAAAAAAAAAAAATTATACGCCCTTTTGCCACCAAAATCGTGTTTTTGGCGCTTACGACCTTATGCCATTAGGCACGCGATATATAATCTAGATTATATAAATTTTAATATGTGATTTTTGTGTAATTGATCGACATTGCTTTTAGATTTATTCAGCAAACGTTTCAAATTCGTCTCAAATTGTACAAGGAAAATAGAAAAGTTCAAATTTTCTACTATCTAGTGAAAAAAAATAAAATTATTAGATCGTAGAATAGATCGAGAAGTATTAATTGCTTCGGTGAAATCCTTTTCGGTTTCGATTGGATATTCTTACCGATATCCCTCAGGCCTCAGGGGTATCGAGACTAGGCTTTTGTGATCAATAGAAGAGGATCGTTGCCGATAAACCGGTTGTTTGTAGCTAATGCAGAGCTTCTGTATATCCGAATCGTCCCACGTTCCAAGAACCCTTCATTAAAATAAATCACCAAGTTGGACTATCGTTTCCCCAATCAGCAGGTTAGAGCCCTCCGGCTAAAAGAAGGGTATCCTCTTGATATATATATATATTCTTTTCTCTCATTTTGGGTTCTAGGGATGAGATTCTAGAGAAATGTGAGAGTAAAACATTCGAGAAGATAGAAAAAAAGGCGGCGTTCACGTAAACAAATATTCAAAGCCTCGAAAATGGTATAATATATGCTAGACCCTAAACGCACCTGTGTGAAGGAGAAATAAAATATCGCAGTGGATTTTTGCCGCCCCTTTGCTTTTTTTCCAACGAATTCAAGCCGTACAAATCTTTCTCGATCATGATTATCCACCGTCTTTTATCCTCCCACGTTGAGAAAAAAAGGTAAGGGCGAAATTCGACCCTACGAACTTCGATCCTATCGCTATTTTCTGGTAGGGAAGGGTTTAAGCCTTAAACTTTAAGGGGATCGCACACAACGGGCTAAACGTTCCATTCGCTCCCCTATGCTGAGTAATGTCATGATGGGATTATTCGAAAAGAATCCGGAAGGCTATTCACTTGTTGAAATCAACGAACACTTTTATTGCAATCACTTTGAAATCGCGATATGATTTGTAATTGCAGAAAAAAAAACGCGAGATCACTTTCAATTTCTGCAATTGCCAGTCATCTGATCTGTGAGTAAATAGATTTTGGGAAAAATTGCGAATCTACAAATTCAAATAAAATTCCTTCACCTAAGTTGTCAATGAAAATTCGTTTTATCCACAAAACGAGGCTCTCGAAATTTTCCTATCACTCTATGTTTTTTGCTGACCGGCAAAATCATCGAATAACAAAACTTCGGGGATTTGGAACGGAGAACGAATTCATTTCTTGTCGTCTTCATTTTGAGATCAGCAAAAAACTTTCATTGCAATCACTGTGAAATTGCTTTTGATCACAATATGATTTGAAATAGCAGGAAATCACTCAGTGATGACTTTAGACCACTTTCAATCACTGCATTTGCTTATTACCTGATCTTTGAACATGAATTATATACTTTTGGAAATATGCTCGAATCAACAATTGAATGAGTCCTAATGATATTCGATAAAAGCTCGTTTTACGTCCAGAACGAGACTCTAAATAATTTTTAGTCCATCTTTGTTCTCTGCTGACCGAAAGAATCATCGAATAATACAAAATTCAGGGGTTTGAAACAAAGAGCAAGTTCATTTCTTCTCGTTTTCATTGTAAGTACAAAGAATACGTGATATCTCGGTGAGCGTATGTGCGTCATATCATTATCTAGTTTCCGGTCTACATAGAGGGTTCGCCGGCGAGTTCTGTTCCTCCTCTTCTCATGAGGAGGAGAGTTCAGGATCGAGTAACTCACACCCGTTTCTCTCTGGGGTTGTGGGCTAATGTTAAATCTGTGTGGAGTAGTATGTGATTTCGGATCGTATGTGCTGGCCTGCAGCTGGTCACCTGGCGTCTCCGTAACGGAGATTAACTTATTCCTCCAACGTGAGAACGGCCACCCCAAGCAAAATACTATTTCAGTTAATTTAAGCTCCAACGAAATATCCTGCAGTCATCGGAATTCGAGGTCGATGTAACAAATAACCATCGATAAAACAAAACACCGACAAACCGAGAACGTGGATTCGTTTATTACAAAAATTCCTGCGATGGAATCTGATACTTTTATTCGATAGGATTAGGTTCAGGTCAGATTATACTTAGGCAAGAGCCTGGACGCCGCGATACACTTGTTCTCCGAGATACCCGTTCCTTATGCCTGACACCACTCACCCTTGCGCAGTTCACCAGCGGTACTCATCTTATTTTTGGTTTTTTTTTATCTCATGTCATTTATTCTCCATCTTGGATATGAATACATGGCGAAGGTATGAAGGTAGGTACAGAATTCAGTGTCGTATTTCGAGTAAAATAAGCCTTTGTGGGGTTGCGTGTACATATTTTTCATACCCGCAACGGATTTTCGGTCCCATATAAAAGATCCGTGTATGGAAGACCAGGAATTTTTATTCCCCGCGATAAAATGACATAGACGTATTGTAAAATCCCAATGTCTACGTGGAAAAGCTCCTACCAGATTGGATGCTGCTTTTTGCAAATTTTGATGATCGCAGTGTTTCTCCGATTTGATACATTTGACAATGACCCTCAAATTTTCGACAAGTTTTACTTCTAATATTGCAGAAAAGATCCTCGATAATCCTTCCACAAATGAAGCAGGACTTGGTTGAGAACCTCGAACCCAAACACCCAAAAATATCTAAAAATAGAATCGACCAAGGGCCTGAAAAGATCGGCCCCATCGTTCTTCGAGGCAATGCCTTCAAGGCTTACAAACACTTGGAGTAGGTATAGGAAGTAACATAGAAACAAAGATGCCGTAATACCCGAGGCGAGGTAAACTTGAAGGACGATCCTAAAGGATGCCTGACCAAAAACGACTCTATTCTTTCAAAATAACCACAAGAAAAAGTGAATCCTTATAGAATAATTCCGATTCACAATCTAGCTACACCTTGTTTTTCCGCATCAGATTCACCCAACGTAACGATTTCCATTCAAATTGTGTTAGAAGGTGGCCAGAAATGGTTTTTTCGATTCGTCCTGACGTCAGAATTCACAATTTCTAATAATTTTTCATATCTTCAATTGTTATTTCGAATCAGTGTTTCAACGACAATGAAGAAAAAGATGATGCGGAGTCTGCAGGGCGCAAGATGGTCGAGTCGTTGACGCCGTTGGATATAGCCTTACGTGGGGATACTCAGCCGTGAGAACTTAGGCAGATGTGCTTAGCGGAGAAACGTACCTACCTACATACGCAGTGTGGCGTAAGGTTGGTACTAATACACTGCCGAAGGATACCTGGACCTGGACTTGGGTAAGGCTAACTGTGAAGGAGCGAGGGGAAAGGTTTGCGGAAGATTAAGCTTACTGGGGTCCAGAAGAGCAAACATAGACCTCGGCCATTTCCTACGTTTAATTGTCCTTCGCTCTATTCCAGAGATAAAGACAAATGGAAACTCTCAGCTATACCTGTTACTGTACTATACCTACCGTTTCATTCGTCCTGCAGAGTTGTAATTGTTAAACTCTCTCATCAACAATTGCATTAGCGAAAGAAGAAAGTCCATCGATTCATCGGGATTGTATTTCACCAAATTGGACCAAGTTTCATAATCAAATCGCAGGTGCTGAAACGTGATCGGATTCCTGCCATGACGCAATAGAAATAAGGGTTTTCTTTGCGTCTTGTTTGGCAAATCGACACGCCTACGCTGCAGGTATGCCTTGTAAAGCCACCTCGGGTTCTTTATTCGCCGCGTGGGAACCGGGCCGGTAAAATTCCTCCACTCGCCTCCTGCGATTTCGAACGCACAACACCAACCCCTGTATTCAAAGTTTTTGCATAAATGGGGTAGAAGAAATCGTTGAAAGAAACTCAAGTTGTTGCTGCGGATAATTTTTTCACCGTAGTTTGTCCACAGTTCGAATGTTAGCGGTGCGAATTTATCCGGTCAGACAGAATTTATAACAGGGAGAGAAATTTGATACGATTAATTTGAAGAGCCTATAGGGTGGATTAGTGATTCGTGAAAACATTTATGGCCTGACGAAACTCATTATCCAATTATCTCCCCGCCAGTCAACGAACAACTAACGTTAATGGCTACCCGCATAGTCCGGAATACACATCGTCCCAAATTCGTCTAATCGTTTCCTATCCTCGTGTGAATCATGCTATTTTAACTTTCATCACGAAATCAATCCTCGTTGAAACGCCACGTGTTTCACCATCCTGTCTAGCCACGGTGAATTCATAACGATGAGAGAGTCCGAAGTTGGCTAGAATCGAGAAACAAGCTTTCAGACAGTCGGATTGGATCAGAAGCGTCTGAAAGCTTGTTTCTCGATTTTAGCTAGCTTCAGATTGTTCCAGCGTTATGAATCACGGCTTCCTTGTTTCAAGCTCTTTGCCATGCATTCTGGCTGTCCTTTTGTCTCCGTCTGTAACTCACGTGGTCAATACAAAAACAACAACAAGAAAATCGAAAACTTCTTAGGAAGACCCTTTTTTGCATATTACAGCTCCAAAGTTCGTAAGGTTTCAGGCACACAGTTGATCCGATTATGTCTTTCGACGTCTCATTTTCTTTAAAAAGCAATCCTCCATCGTGTGAATGAGGGAAATTGAAAAACAAAATTTTTAGACCAAGTTATCAGCAAAAGAGTGATTAGATTGTCGCTAAATTTTCTATAACTGACCATAACTCATCACAGGATTTTTTTTCTCAGTTTGCCTCATTCATATGACGAAGAATTGCTCTCCAAAGAAAATGAGACGTCGAGAGACATAATTGAATCAACCGTGTGTCTGAAACCTTGCGACAATAGTGATTTAAAAAAAAGTCCATTTTTCGATGTGTAATGAGACTTAGATAAGATATTCATGATTTTTCGAGACCCAGAAATTTCGACGGAAATTGAATCACAATTTATTGATAATGAAGTTTCGATACTATAAAACGTTTTTCAACGTTTGAACTCGAAGCATCAAACAACGCAAATAACGTCTTCTGGGTTTCGTCCGAGGAGTTTGCAGAAACAACTACGTCTCAAATGCTAATTCGTAGGTACAGCTACAATGGTGAGAAAGTAAATGGAAAAGTAAAAAAGAATGACAATAAAACCAAAAGTAGAATAAGAATGGTTGAAAATATTGAACTGCTTTGTAAGAAACAAAATAAAAAAATAGAATTCTAAAGATCTTTTGCATATGCAATTTCGAACCGTTATGGGTAGCTTGTATACCTGTTTTCGCTCCACGTACTGTCCGCGAGTCAGGATCGATGTACGTTAACAGGGACTGGTTTTCCGGATGCCAAGGCTCAAAGGAATATATTTCAGACACGCACTTCGACGTCTGTCTCACTATTTGTCTCTTGATGGTGTCGAAAAGGAGTCTTCCCTGTGAAAACTGTCTTTAAACTGGAAATAAATCGTCCTCCAACTAGTGTACCGATCGGATGGATCTGTTTTTATGTCACTTTCAGTATTCCTACCGAAACTAGCCCCCTCATTCGTTGGCTCGGTATTAAGAGTAGGTACCAATTCACTATTTACTACCCCAAGAGTTATACAACCGTATTTCGAAAACCGCCTTACCAAGAATCCTCGATTGCACACATAAAATACCGTTCGACCATCCCTCAATAAATCAACGCAATTCGAGGTACGAGCTTTGCGGGTGAGGTTTAAATTATTGAAGCTGCTTTAATTGAAGCTGTAATACCAAAACACCGAAAACAAAATTGGCAAACAGCTGTAAAATATGTGTACACCGGAATTTCGCAGCCGGTGCTGGTAATAAAAGGTAATGATATTTGAGTGGACTTTATATTAACATCATCGCTTTCCGCTAACCTGTGTGTGACACTGGTTTCAGTCGTTAATTCAACGGCCATTATCAGCCCGTAAAACCTTCGGGTGTTTTCAGAATTCTACGTTACGATACGATGGAAGGTGAATATTAGCGGGTTTACCTTTTTCTTTCTAACTGGATGAAAAACGACTCTGAAACCAACGGTGGGCAATACCCCGAGGCTCGGACTCCTGGGAAGGATCGAAGGCAACGATCCTGTGGACTGGAAGATAAATGACTACTCTTAACAGTCTCTGAGAATACGCCGTATAGTAATAAAAATAAGACGAGGTTTGAGTTTGTACAACAAGAATTTCGCAAGTTTGAGAAAAAAAATGGAAATGCTACGGACAGAAACTCACATTTCACTTTGTAATTTTGCTCTATGCGGTTCGCCCGATTGTTATGCAAAACTTTTAAGGAGACTGTGCGAGTCGGACCATCGACCTTATAGAGATGAATCATGGGAATTTGTTAACGGTCACTGCTTCAGTCGTCTAACTGGATCTCCATGGTCCCTAAGAAAAAAAAATGCACAAACAGCCTAACGACCATATTGTTCCGGTTGCGGATACGCAGAAGCTTAAACATTTTTAATTTTCTTACACTGCGTGTAACGAATCAAAAGAAACACGAATCGACTCCATGCAACGAATTTCGCGTGAAATTATATCGCCAATCATTATTATTCCCAAGGGTCATCAGATCTATCGAGGTTTGCTGAAGCTATTAATCAGACCTCGTAATAACTCAATGTGGAGTTAGCTTTGGCAGGAGGAACTCAATCAACGTCAATGCGAAACGATCCAATCTACATGACTCGAAGAGTCTTTGATCTGTCAAACGCGAACGGTGCGATGACACACCTTGGATTTGGAAAACAGAAATTAAAAAAAAAATTGTCGATCATCATTTTCCAAACTTTCGAATTAACTAAAACAATTTTTTTCTTACACATTTTTGTGTTTCTGTTATGCAAGAGATGAATTAAACTCATGGCGGGAAAATTTCAGAGTTTGTTGAGACAATGAGAAAGAAGTTTTTTTTTTTAATGAAAAAGTTATCTGCTAATTTTTGGAGATGCATATCTTCCAAACATCAATACAGAATCGAGTTTATTTCTTGCACATCAGATACACAGAGAAATTTGTTTAAACAATTGTTTGAAAACGATTCTCAAGTTTTGAGAATGTATTACTTTAAAAAATTCTTAAGGTGCGATGATGCTTGAAGTTTGAAAGAGAGTTCCAACAGAGATTTCAGATTCTCTATTCAGAGTTTGAAGAATTTGACTCGGGACGTTTTAATTTTTCAAGTTGTAATTTTCTCGTTATCTCGTGGCTAACTTTTAACTCCGTGTCAGGGGAATTTATAAAGAAATGACCTCAAACCACATAATCGAGTTTTAGTTAGTTAGCGAACGTTATAATAAACCGCGAATATAAGAGATCCTCGAACTATCAAGTAAGAAACACCTGTTGCCCTAGAAGCCAATCTCAATCTTCCGATAATGCAGTAAGTAACGATGCACTAGATCGCTATCATCAATAACGTTTTCACTTACCGGAAATCAAACCCCGACCAACAGCAATTAACTCCATGAAAAATCAACCTACATCAATCACTCGGCTGCTGAAGTAATTCAATGATGACGTAGTCATTTTTTCTTCGAGTCAGATTTACTATCACTATTAGAATGTCCTATAGATAATTCAAATTTGATCTAATTAGTTGTAATTAAATAGATCACAATTTTTCTCAAATTCTATCAAATTCATATCGATCATTCTTTTTTTTTTATTTCCATTGAAGGTATTGAATTTGTTTGAATATCTTTAAGATTGTATTTTAACGTATAAGAAAAAATGGCGGTTAGTGTTTTTCACATAAAATTCAGGGCATCTAGTTTCGTATCCGAAGGACACCTGGACGATCTTCCCATGGTCGGGATCGTCGAACCCCTGGAAAAATAAGAAATCTGTTACGCAACGGTCCCCAACGGGCCCAGATTAACGGACGACCTCAAAGAAGCGAACCTCGTCGACCTGTCTTGTCTAGGTTCCGAGCTCCCTCGATATTTTTAAGGGGTTCGAAACGGAGGCCCTCATTGTGTCGGATATTTTCCCAGGACCTCCCCTAGCCTCTGGGTCTCGAAGGGCTGGGAGGGCGGCGCAGCCTGGGCCCTAAATAGGGGCCGGACTTTTACGGTATATAAGGGCACGGTTTTACTCGAAAACGGCACAGAACACCAGCAACAGTTGTGGAGAGAGGATCACAGTGAGATTCTGGGTCCGGCTGGTCCGGACCAAGAGCTCACGTGTCCTTGCCGAGGAGAAGGAGGAGGAAGAAGTTTTGATTTTAATCAGTTAACTAACCGGAAGTGCTCCTGCTTTTCTGTCGCAGATCGACGCTGGACGTCTAGACGAAGATATATTCTGGTGAGTTTAGTTTTGGCTTCGCTGTCAAAAAATAATTTATAAATGAAAATTTAAAATAGAAAATTAAATTTTCTAAAACACAGGTCTTGGTGTTTCGATAGAATATATTCAAAATTGATATCGAATAATGACAAACATTTTAACGTCTCTGTTGGCTGATATTCCAATTTGAAATAAGAAACAAAAAAACTAATCTAACTCGGTGAATTTAATTAACAGATTTTTAGACGATACTTTATCCAGACACCAAGATTCGATAAAAATTGTAGAAGCGAATTATTATTTTGGTTATTTTTGTTACCGTTCATTTCTTATTGTTTATACACTCGAAATTGTTATTATTTATAATAGGAAAGAGCATATTTGAAATTTGTGTGTTTCGTTTGAATAATCTATATCAAGTAGAGCGAGTTACCTTCAGCACGTGAATTTTCGAAATGTATATCGAAATTAACAATCACCGTACTATTGTCATCAATAATATGCATCAGTATATGAATCGTAAATTTGATACCTTCACTGTACAAAATACGTTATCAGTAGTTCAAAACACCTGTGTGTCTAGGTAATCGAATAGAAGTAGATAGATTTCTAACACAAAATTGGTATCAAACGATACTGAAAATTGCAAAATGTAATAAATTCTGTTTGAGAAAAATCCTCCACCTCAATCAACCAAAAGTACAAAAAAATTTTACCAGACTGTTTTTTTTTTCTTTTCATTACAATTTTTGTATGATAAATTCTTAGGCGAATTGATTGAAAATCGTTCTGACAACAAAATCCAAAATTATTTTTCATGGGCATTTAGATCAAGTAAAAATACAACAACAAAATTTTACGAGACTGTTTTTTTTTCGTTTCATTACATTTTTTATATGATAAATTGTTGGGTAAATTGATTGAAAATCGTTCTGACAACAAAATCCAAATTCATTTTCCATGGGCATTTAGATTATGAGAGATAATTTCTTTTTTGGCCATTTTTTTCCTTGTCTTTCGTTATGACTATTATTCGAAATAATGGTAAAAAGTTTACGGTTTCGAATCCGTGGGTAACATCGGTATGATAATTTCTGAAACGTATCAAGTGTAACTTCCGGCCCCCCTATCGTTGTTCCGGAAATAAATGCTCTCCCTGTTCATTCGTGTGGAATTTAAAAGCGATGTATTCACCCCTCTTTTATAACACCCTCCATCGGCGGTCAACCTGTTTCATTTCAAATTTCAACGCGTAGAGGTACTCGAAATCTAAATCACACCCTGGATCATATTGTAATCACACGGCTCTCGCGCAAATCACATTTTAAAGTGGGTATTCGCATTTCACGTGAAAAATAAAACGGTCATTAATTATTCAATCATTCGAATCAACGGTAACGAAGGATATCGAATACCTACTCGACGAATTACTCAAATTCATTTTGATATTGATCCGATTTCAATCGGGCATGAACAAATTATAGACCGAAAAATCGATTCAAATAATTTTGAAATTACAGTACCGAGGTTTTTTCACTAATTTTTCATCAGTTTCGTGATGTTTCGAATAAAATGATTGTAAATTGTTGATTACCTGAAAAACAAGCCTCACAGATGAATTAATTTCTCAGTAGATTTCACGTTTCTAGCAGATTCTACTTTCCAAAATGTTCGTTTGGTTTCGAATCTAGTTATTGACTGACAATTAGTAATGAATTAAAACCACGTAAATTCTTAGTTTTTTTTTTTTATTGTTTCATTTGCACAGTAATTTTCACATCAATTTATATACAGTTTTCGTGCCACTGAGTTCACCTGCACATTATTAAATACCTAGAAAATTGAATGCATGGAAACTCGTAACTTGCACGATGTAAAAATCAAATTAAAAAATAACCTTGTTACATTCAATCAAAGATACGTCCATTATACATCCATACGTTCGTTGGAAGTTATAAATTGAAGTAATTAATGCAAGTAAATTGTACAATATTCGTTAGTTTGATCAAATAATAATAACCAAAAGCATGCTCTGTACAAAAAACAATTAATTATGTCTAAAATTTGATTAGATCGCAGTAATTGTTATCATATTTTGACGTATAATAATTATGCCTTATCCCATTTCCGTGAGACTAAAATTACAAAATATTGTTCATCAAAATAAAGCAAAAATTTTACTCACTGAAAATTTTACGAGTTTAGAAATATTGTCAAGAGATTCCTTCAGACCTTTGAAAAAAAGCCAACCTCCCAAAAAAAAGAATCATCTGAAAAGATAGTAAAATATCCTGCAGTTTGAATAACCGTAAACGGAATTAGTCGAGAGCGAAACGAAGTAGAAGGGTCGTCTAAAATCACACAGTCTTTTGGTCCCAGCCCTCTTCTTCCAAGGCAGTAAACTTGACTCGAAAATAACAATAGGCACCTATATAGAAATTGTTCGCTCTCCCGCCGAGATCTGACTGAAATAAATAACGACAAAAGGTTTGACTTACCACCCCAGGAGACTTTCTTTATTCAACCTTTAGAGGTCCCATTGTATCTACGATTCAAGAACCCACCCCATGGCAGTGACAAACCATACCCCGATTTTACACTTCAACGATACAATAGCACAGTTTTTGTCTCACTTGCACATTTGCCTCATACCTGTATTACTAGATTTGACCATTTTATTTATTTTTTTCTCATTATTCTCGAATTTGTAGTTTCACTCATCATCGTTTTCATTTTGTTTTGCATGATCGTTTTTTTTTTGTCGATCACTATAAAAAATTTCACCCCCCCCCCCACAAATCCCCCCCCCCCCCCCCCCCCCCCCTCTGTTATTGCTTTGTAGCTAACACTCACACCAACCCCCCTAGGTTCCTGGAGGAAGAGTTGGGCGCCCGTTCGACGCACCCGATACCGATAACGTCAGCCCATAGCCGAGGAACTTCAACTGCCTGGGAGTAAAAACGAAATGAAATACGGAAATCGGTTCGTTCGTGTCAAAATGGAAAAAATTTGACGTGACCCGTAACCTGAAACCTGAACCTGAACCTGAACCCGGGGAGAAAAATGTCGCAGAGGAAGACGCAGATCGTCGCTAACGGAAAACAATTTTGAAAAAATATGCAGAAGAAATAGAAGATGGAGGAAACCAAATCAACCGTGAATTTCATCGGAAAATATCGTCAAAAGGGGGGATGAAGACAAAATGTGAAAATCTACAAAAAGACTTCGATCAATTACATATTTGGGGGGCATGTCAAAAATACAAGTGAAAATAGACGATCAGAACACACACTGATGCAGATTAAAGACAGAGAAAAATTCATATTCAAAGGCAATATTTCAATGTTCTTAGATCATTCATCGAACAGTTGACAAAAAAAAAAACGTGGGGGGGAATAAATAGACTCTGGGATAACATAAATGGCTGACATTGTAAGGGAAGAATTCAATCACCGTCGTTCGATATCAAAAGAAGGGGGGCTCAAAATGAAGAACAAAAACTCGCGATTTGAAACAGTAAAGATAAAAGGCGTTAAAAATTGGTCAGCCAGCCAATTCACGGCCTATCAATAAATTGGTTATAAACTTTAACGAACTTTCGCACACCAGTGACGGACACAAACTCATCGCAACTAATCGCTAACGAAGCAACTACAACTTCGAGGCTTTCTATGACTTGATAATCGGCCATGAAAATTGAAAATGGTGTTAGTTTGAAATTCGGGAAAACCTTGGGTATATATCATAAATTAAAGTAGATTGTTACACCAGTGGAGAGAAACAGACGCAAAATAATACGATGCTACATTATTTTTTTTCACCAATGAATGAAGTATAAAAATGAAAAAAAAAAGGTATAATTAAAAGTGGTGAACGAGCAGGAAGTTCTACATCTATTGGATCCAGTTCCTCATTGAATTTTATCCGTTGAATTTTTCCACGAAACAACTTCATCGCACAGTCCATTTGGTTCAATTTAATTCATTCCAATTCTATTCAATTTTAAAACTTCAGTAAAACTTCCCTTAAAGTTCTTTTCACAACCCCAAAAGAATGGGGAGCTTTCAACCAACCACGAAGAAACAGCTGTCTTTAGAACCAGGGGGGGCTCGTCACGTGGCGGAAAATTTCTCGATTCTGATATTAGAAGAACAAAAAAACAAACAAAAACGTGAAACTATTCTATTCAAGCCAACGGGATTCAAATACTACAATTGGAAATATGAAGACGCTCAGCGAAATGAAGGCTTCGACAAATATCAAGAAATTAATATGAGCAAAGAAACTCACATTGCTTACATTTTCAAAGAAAATAAGTTTCGAGTATTTTAGAAATAGTACTACGATTGATACAGTACGTCATTCGAATACAAGACAAACAGCTTTCTGAATGGACTCTGAGTAATTGAACACAGTTTATCGATAAACTCAATTAGCAGATGCAGATAAATCTACAATCGGTAATTAGAGATGATTAAAAACAGTGTTTAAACGGGCTACAAAAGTAATCTGCGTCAATTGATGATATTTTGAAACGATAGAAGCCGCAACTAAAAGGTGCTAAAAAATAATCAAAATCTGTTGAAAAAAAACGAAAACAAAAAAAAACTCATTGAATTAATTACTAATTACTTGCAGTTTTACAAAGTTTCAAATTCAACCACTACGAACGAGCCGAAGAATTAATAAGGTGCTTAAATTATTAATTAATCAAAACCAGCGAACTCAAACCTTGGAAAATAATTACATACGCGAAACTATCACATACAAAAAAAGGAGCGAAAATCAAAGCATCGATGACGACACGTTACTAGTTTTTACATAAATCAGAAGAAACACTAATCATTAATTACTCCAAAAAAATTAATCGAGAGAAATAAAGTTAAAAAAAAATGACGATAGTTGCGAGAGATGACGAAGGATGATCTACATTCTACCTGCACCGCAGGAAAATTACACATCAATTGATAAAAAATGAAAAATAAAGTTCCGAAAATGAGTTTTATAAACTCTTTATTAAATCGGATCTAATTTACGTGGGCATTCTTATTCACCGAGGGACCTTTTTCTTCTCATCGAGGACAACCAGTCACCGTCGTGGGATCGAACATCTAACCAATAAAAAGTAATGTCTTTTGTTTTGTTTTATTATTATTATTATTATTATGAATAATGTTAATTATAAAAATCACGCTTATATGTGTCTATGCTAGTATAAACAGCACAACTTGCATTTTAAAATAGTGAAAATAGTTCAGAGATATTTAAAAAGAAAAAAAAAGATGTGAAACCCCAAACTATTTGGTAATATTGCCAAATTTTACAGACATTCAAAATCAGGGTTCATCTTATTTTTCATCATCGAGATCTGAGACTGGCGCGAAAATTTTTAACTGCTGTCTATAGTTACGTAAATTTTAAGTTAGCTCTACGTTTTATTTAGTTTCATTATTATTATTATTTTTGTTTTTAGTTTTTCATTTTTCTTAATTTAGTTCTTATATTTCGTTTCATATTTTTACTTCGGTTTCATTTTACTTCCTCATAAGACTGCAAGAGTATGCAAAAAAAAAGATTCAAAATTCTGCAACAATTATTTTAATCTCGATAATATAACACCGGATTACAGTCTTGCGTATAGGAAATTGATTTCAGTACTTTTTTTTGTATGATTTACCTTAATTTTTAGTTCTACGATTATTTTGTTTTAGCAAAAAAAAAAAGACGAGAAAATGAGTAGAAAATACAAAAAAAAAAGTAAATAGTGTACAGAAACAAGGAAACGAATTACCATTCATCAGAATATCACACAACGGCTGAAAAATCTATAGCTAAAGGTGATCTTATGGTCACCGATTGTAAATTATGTAAATCAAAATTGCCGTTTGTACATAAAATCCGGGAGCGAGAAGAAAAAAAAATGTTTCGGTTATTACAAATTGACTGTTAATTGTATATGTCAGTTTTAACAGAAATCATTGTTATGTAGTTTTTTTTTTCGTTTTTTTTTTTTTTTTTCTTTTTAGAATTGTTATCGCGTACGTTGTTCGAAACACCTTAAAGGTCGATTTCGCGAGATCGTTTTCTATTGGTAAAATTGCAATAGATGATTTGGACCGGCCAATACAAGACCCCCATGTCTTGTCATACCAACAATTTTGCATAATAGCTTTATGTTAATCCGGGCTTGCTGTTGCATAAACTTCATTTTCGCATCACTGTGTTGTTGAACATTGAACGAAATTGAAGATATTCGATTTTGCGAAAGTTTCCGATGCTTCAAATGACGTACGTTTCTGTAATTACGCTTTTTGAACGATCCAAAAAATATCCGATTCAAAAAGTTGACAATTATTCTGTTTTACATACCTGTTTTAATTTGACATATTTTATTAATTTATTATTGATTTTTTCATTTCTTTTTTTTCCGCATTTTTTCATTTGTAAGATGGCTTGTTTTTTTCATCATTTTATTATTTTCGTTATCTTACCGAGAGGAATTTGAACAGACTTATCGATCAATCAAAAAACCAACGCTATTTTCTTTATACAAAAAAAAATACTTTCAATAATAATTTTTAGTTGTATATTTTCGTGTGTAAAAACTCGCAATTTTTAAAAAATTTCTCACCGCTGGCGGTGGGAATACAGCTGCTCCAAAATTTTTTTTTCCTCAATTGTTACCGATCAATAAGTCAACGTCAACGACCTCAAGTATTCCTGATATTTTAGTTTAATCGTTAATTATTTCTTTGCACTGACGCAATGACAATAAGAGGATGAGTAACCCCGGTGAAAAAAATAAAAGAAACCAAATGCCTCCCTCTGGCTTCGCCATTAATCAAAAAGGGACGGCATAGTTTCAGTTACTTTTTTAATTACGATACTTTTTTTCTGATAGATTAGATTAGATTAGATCAGATTAGGTTAGTGTTAGGCTAAAGTTTCGTTCGCGTGTTTTTCTTAGCTTACTTTTGTGTGTTTTTTTTTCTCTTTCGTATTGACAAAAGACTTTCTCATTATTTTTCTTTAGTTATCACTCAGGTCGAGTCCAATTATTGATTTAATTGGGACGCTTGAGTTTCGTTTTCATTCGAATAATCCTAGTTTTTTTCGAATAAATCATCAGTTTTCCAATCGTTAAATATATAATCCTAACGGTCGTATCTTTACATTTATTAATGATAATCAACTTACGGGTATAAGTTTAACACTAGTTCAACGCGTGCTACAGTTAACTAGAAAAATAAAAGAGTATCGGAAACTAGAATCACATGAAAGAAAAATTGGTGTAATTCAGAACAATAAGCATAGGAGTAACTTAGAAATTAGATTAGATCAGCTTAGGTTAATTTATCATGGAAAGTAGTTGATTGAACGTTATTGTATCTAATTGATTTCGATTGTTTATCAAAATTATGAATATCAATTCGGACTCTCGCCTCTTTCGCATCTTCAAAATTGTTCATTCGTTTTATTAAGTTTTCATTTTCGTTGATCTTGTTAACAGTTTGTTGTTCATTTGTTATCATTACGTTTTCATGTTGGTGTTTTCGAACAATATGTTGTCGTTCTTGTTGTTCTTAAAACGGTAAACACTTTGAATTTAATAGTTTCTAAATTTTTTCCCAATTTTCATTGAAGTTTGAACGTTCTTTTCGTTTTTTGTTCGTTAATCCTCGAATATTGTTAAAATTATTACCGCCGTTGGTTCTGTTGAGTTTTTGTTGAACATTTGTTACCTTTGTTAACTGTTATATGATACGTTGATTTTTCATTTAACTTTTCTGATTTTATTTTCATAAAAAATTTTAAAAATAAACGTTGCTATTAAGTTTTCAGATCACTGATCACTGTTCTCGTTGACAATCTGTTATCAGTTATGTTTTAACGTTGATTTTCTGCAGTCTATGTTTGATTGAAAATTCTGTTACCTGCTATTATTCACTTCTGAAAAATCACATACTTTGATCACTTCAAAACCTTCGACCATCATCCATCAAAATTTTGTTTATTGTAAATTTTCGATCTGTGCATATGGATTCAATTTTGAATTTCAAATAAATTTTCATTACGATTACACAGGTTCATAGTTACGTTTGAATATTGTTATTCGTCTCTATGTCGCTTTTGAATTTAAATAGTTAAATACCAGGTTTTGTTACAATATTGAAAATTACCATTAAGTTTTTCATACGTTTTCAAAATTTATGCAGTTAACGTTATGCAACCCTGTTTAATTTTTACGCACGTATACGATAAATATGTTTTAACATCTTGAATGAAATTTTATCTCAGTGTTATAAAGTTGTTTGACTAAAAAGTTGAAGTTATTCGTTCTTAAAAACGAACATTCTGGTTACACTTGTTCGTTGTTATCTTATTAAGTTTTCATTTCAAAATTACGTTCTTGTTTATTCATCATCACTTTTCGAAATATTCGGATTTTGGTTCATTTTATATACCCGTGTTAAGTGTATAAAAAATTGCAGATGAAAATACATATGTATAAACAGTTTCAAATTCAAATATCAAACGAGAATTCGATCTCTTCAGCACATTGCAAACAATATCTAAATGGCATTATTAAAATTTTACATATGTTTTTCAACTCGCATCTCAAACGGTTTTTGAATGTTATCACAACCATTGTTACGTTTCATTGTTAACCTAATTTTAATTGTTCAAGGGTAAACACTGTATTGTAAAACTGTTCTGGCTACTCCGGATACTTTGGTTCATTGAATTTCCACTGTTCAACTCATTTGGGTTACAAAAAAAAAATCACTCAATTTCATTTGGCAAACATTATGTTTTAATCTGGACACAAAATCAATTTTGACTACACGAAAGAATTTTTTATCTCCAAATTATCATCGTTTTTTGTTTTATTATTATTACAATTATTTGATGAAAAGTTGTTTCTTGTTTTAATCTATAGCAACGACTGTTTATTGTTGAGTTGCCCAATTACCGATGTTACCTCTAAACTGTTATAAATCTTATGAAATTCTGCAACTGTTCGTAGCTTGTTCCAATTTCGCTTCAGTTCAAGCTTGATCATTCGAAATTTTGGTTTCTAAATTCTTTCAACTTTGAAATGTCCTCAAAACGAACAGACATGTTAACTTATTGATGACAAACTACTAAACACAGATGCAGTATCGTTACTCGTTATTGAAACTCGAAAATCTGTATCATTGATTGTTTTCCTGTTATATTTTTGATACGGATTCTCGAGTTATATCAATTAATCAGATTTCGTAATTAGGTTTTAAGTTTGATTCTCTTAATTGAGTTCAATTCGGTTCTCAAAATTATTATTTCTTATACTTGGTTTCGCCACAGTGCCTTAACATGTACGATACGTTTAACGATACTTTCCATGATATTCATACTATAATCATAGGATATAAACTAGAAGTATACGAACTTAGGAATATGTAGGATAATGATATACTATAATGCTTGAATTGACTCGCTATTTTACATTTGTAATTCTCATTATACGTGTTTTTTTCTTTGAATAAAAATCAAAAAACACAAATATTCCGTTTCCTTCAAGCTTTCAAAATTCCTTTCGATTCCAATAATTTCCTCTTTTGAATTCTTCCATCCATCTTCGTCGGTGAAACGGGGATTATGATAGAACAGCTTTTTTATCCACGCAGGGTACCTGATCGATCGATGGTGCCTCTGCGTCTGTCGATAAGTGTTCGATCGTCGGTAAAGAGATTCGGCCTAGGTAAGTTGTTCTACAGAATCCGAATGCATTCAGAAATCCATATCATCTCCAGATATCGTGGGAAAACGTTGAGAGTGTTGCGGAAAATTGCATCAGATCACACTATTCATTTTCTACAGTGGTGACAATTTCGCATGCGCGGAAAATGGTGGATGGTTACAATATCGTGAAAATACTTGTCAAATTATAAATAAAAAACTTCATCCCGGTGCAAATCGATGTTCAAACTGATTGAGATCAACGTGAACGAGACTCTTATCGCGATTCACTGGAAATAAAAGTTCGAAATGGGATGTGAGAAGTCAGTCTTTCTCACCGGTGGCAACTCCATCTGCAGAGAAAATCGGGCAACCTCTTCTTAACAGGTAATAAAAAGTAGTGATTATATACTTTCTACAAACGAAAATGTACACAATCCCGAAATAAAGAAACAGAATCCCGATTATTCGACAGGATTTCAGAACCTCTGGTACTTTAATCAAACGCGAAATATTGCCTCAATGATAATTATTTATTTACGCCGATGTTCATTCATCTTCGTCTCTAATTATTATCGAGAGACGCACTTCTATAAAAGTATCGAAAGCTCGAAATCCTCGCTTTTTTTATCCGCTCATTATTTTTTACTCACACAAAAATTAATTGAAACCAGCTCCTATTTTTATCTTCAGCTAGAAAGCTAGAAATGGATAAAATTAATGTTCTACATATTTTTCAACACTTGTATTGTTCAAAAAGTGATCCATGCAAATATTTTTGTTGTGTTAGTTTAGCCGCAATTTGATGTTTGTGGAATCGAATTGGTGTTTTAATGTCGAAAATTATTCCACGTCTGTTATTGTTCCGATAGTGTTTCAACAAGTGCAAGTAAATTGTGTTCAGAAATGCACAGTTGCGTTCAAGAATAATTTAGTTCAATGGTATAGAGTATGGGTTTGCTCGAGTTATAATTGGACATTAGTATTTCACGAACTTCTCGCAGCATTGTTACCCGGCCAGGTTGCAGAGAAGATTATGCAAAGCATTATTATAAACGGACAACTTTGGCGGTGTACTTCCCTACTTGAAAGATAAATTATACATATTATCACACACGAGTGTGTATTTTCAAGAATCTTGAGTTCGAAACGATATGATGTACAGCTTACAAGCTGACTCAGAGTAAAATGTTGATGTCAGAAAGCCGAAACTCGTCAGGTGTAAAAGTCCCTCATTAGAATCAAGCTCATGTTTACATCGAAACTAAAGTTTCAGTCCTGGTTCTACAAGTTCCAAAAGTAATTCTGTAAGAGGATGGGTAAAGACTGGCTCTGAAAGCTATTAGGTGACGGGGTGATAGAGTGTCAGAACATTACGTAATCCAGGGTTGGTTCCTGTCACCTTAATAGCTACTTGTTGTGCTTGAACTCTCTGCTCTCTGACATCGTTTAGTTAGAAACGTCGGCACTATAGGTAGTAACACATCAAATATGCATTGCTGATGCATTCAACATCAGGAAAGGGATTCGAGTCAATGTTACGGAATAATTGAGATAAATATGTTTAATCTACAGCAAATTTGTTCGAAGAACAAATTGATGCATGGAAAAATCCTCAGAATACTTAAGAATGTCTTAGACAACATTGAAAGTATATATTTCTCTACATCCTGCAGGATGAGGAATCTTCTTCGAAACTGCGAGTTATACCTGACTATCGATCGCCAAGGATGAGAATCAAGATTGGCGATCGATCCTATCAATGTCAGTCGGTTATTATCTAAATAAGAATTTGATATCGGTATCAATGGATTCAAGACCGTTGGAAAAGCAGGTTTGCCATAATCCGCAAACGTAGCTACGTCGGATAAATTGCAGTCTTCGAAAGCATCACAAATATAGTCATTTGTTTTCAAAATATCACATTTCATTCCACGATTGGTTTTTCTTTCGTCACTGAAATAGATTCTCCTATGTAATCGGTACCTAGATTCATTCTCTTGTTCAACAGCAACGATTCTGAAAAAAATTGCAATTACACCAAAAAATTGCCTTGAAATCGTACGAAAATGCTTCAACATTTTACAAAAGCGCTCCAATATTTCTGGTTTTCAGTTAAAGTCACCTAAAATTTGTTGGAAATGAACTCTCATCATTTGAAATCACTGAAAAAATCATCCAAAATCTCCGTATAAAATCATAGAATCTGAAAAGATTTGATGTTTTCAATTGTCATCAACGTCTTGATAATGTATTATCGATTTTTCAAACCAGGAATTTTAATTATCCCAAATTTTAATCCTTGGTGGTCATATTTTACAGTTTTTGTGACGACAACGCTAAAATCGTGAACGAAAAGTATCGATTTCAGTCTTGGGAACGAAAACGTGGCACCGCATACCGATTCATTCATTCAAGATAATATAATGATTTACCATTCATACATGAAAAATCAATCCCTGAACCCAATTTTTTCAGCGAAATAGTAATCAAAGATGACGACTCCGAGGGGTCTCCAAGATGCCGATAATATCGTACCATCCATACCTATTTTTTAGTTAGCTAGATATATGAGCTTTTCTTTGAATGCATCAATCGTTCTCATTAATTGATTCTTCCTAACAAACTAGTCAATGAAAAAAAACAGATCTTTTGATTCATAATTTCCTATTGACATCGATATCAAGTTTATCTATCTACGATTTTCGTTGCTTCCGATGAAAAAAATCCACCTGCTGGCGTGAATGAAAAGCTTGAAGAGTTCCTAAACTTCCTAAGGTATCACATGTCGCGCAGAGCTGGGCTGTCTTCGTATAAGCTTACATTCTAAACGCTTAACGGGTCGACGAGTATAGTTCCCCACTGACCGACTGTCTCTCGGATCAGCTGTCTAGCTAAATCCACACTATACTATCGCACAACCAACTCGCCCGGCCTGTCCATTCGTCAGTCCAACGTTATGACAGCGAAGCTTTTACGTAACCCACAAAACCGATGACACGTACGAATTATTTCGGAGATGAACTAAACGGCTAATCCAACGAGGTCATCCCAATTCATTCCGTCTCCGAAAATTATAAATTAGCATTGAAAAAAAAACACCATGTAACGTCAATTTAATTCTTTTTTCTTTCTTACTCTTCATTTCTGAATATTATGCAAGTGAAAGCGTTCAGCGATCGTTGAAAAAATACAGCAGCTGTTGAGTCCGCTGTGAAAAATATTTAGGAGTCATGAAATCAGTTCACATTTTAGTAAAATCAATTTACAAATAGGATAGAATTTATTAAATAATTTTTTTAAATTCATACAAAATTTCGTATTTTTTCAATTAATGTATAGTAACATTAAAAATTTGTTCATAAATTCAAGGAACATGCATAGCGATTCACTTTGCCTTTGCTGTACTGAATTTGTCATTTTACACGTGTAGTAAATTCAGAATCATGTGGAAAAGTCCATCAGGTCGAGTAAACGGAAGGAGAAAATTAAATTACCTCAATTCCATGAAATTGCGTCAAACGTTTCTACGACAATCCGTCGTCTTCGTCAACAACTGGAAAGAATTTATTCAGTATAAAAGAAAAAATTGGGTAACAGAAATATACATACACACAGAATGAAAAAATGTAATTACACCATAGAAAGAGCAAACTATATGTAACCGTGATGAAAAACAGAATTTCATGGGATTGAGGTAATTCAATTTTGACTCGGCTTGATCGACTCCATATGGTCCAAGATGTCGAGTGACAGGGTCTTTCTCAATAAATTATCATTTTTTACAGTGTTTTTTCAAGTTTTATAAAAATGTATGTGAAGCAATTAACATATACTTTTGGTGTATCAAAATTCAACTTTTTCAATATTTGAATATTCATATAACAGTTTTGAACGTTCAAAATCATTCTGAAATTCCATAGCCAAGATTATACTAAATATTTCATACACAGAATGTTTCGAAAATTCAACTGAATACGCATATGATATGAGAATTCATGACAGTTTCATTCAAAAACGGTTTTCCAATGCTACAATAATTGCTGAATCGGATCATAAAATATTGCAGGATCAACCAAAAAATGAAAATTGGATGGAGTATTGATAATTGGCCGAAATACCGCTCTGTCACTAAAAACTAAATAAGAATCATAGTATGCTTCGAATCTCCAAAACAGTTTCATAAATTCAATAGAACCATATAGTGATTGAAAACTCGGTATGTTTTTCCAATATTAAGACACAACTATGAAATTTCAAGATGTTTTATATCAATTTCATTTAAAGCACCAGGATTTTCAAATTTCATTCCTGTTAGTACCTATACGAAATTTCAACAGTGTATAGTATACTGGCAAAGCGTGCGCGGACGTTTGTCGAGTGTGAGAAATTGAGTTTGTAGTCGGGCTTCGAGCCACCTGAATTATCAGACGTACATACACCTACATGCAGACTTTCGTCTTCTCTTAGTACTATACTAGCATAATTCGTATACACGTAGTATTTTACCGAGGCTGCGCTCGCGGTCTTTACTCGTTGGATCAGCTGATTGGCGTTGGCGTTGGCGTGGCGTAGCGAGGGCGTGCGGCGGAAGGGGGCCAGGTTGGTGTTAGTGCGGAGCGGACCGTTGCGGAGCGCGGTGCGGTTTTGAGAACGTTGTTTCTTATCGCGGGGTCACAGCGCGGGCTTTTTCAAATTTTCAAACTTACAAAAATACCGCGAAAGGTGGAAATATGACCGCGCGGGAAGTTAATCTCCTCGGTGGTTCCCCGTGGGGTTTCAGAATGCACGGTGGACACGACCTGCACCAACCCCTCAGGATATCGAGGGTGAGTGAAAAATTTCACAAAAATTGCCCAACACGTGACCAATAATAATCCTACTATATTGAGTCGTGCGTATTTTGCAGCCATAAAACGTACGATGACATTTTATCCAGAACGCTTTTAGCTTCAAGCTGCACTATAATACCCATTAGAATGAACTTTAAACCCCGCACAAGTCGACTTCCGGTCGCTCTCGTCAGTCCCCTTCGTCGATATTGACAACAATTTAAGTTTGTTCATTTTTTTTTCTTCTACTGTATTGCGAATAATTTTTCTGGATTATTTTAGGACAGATTTTTGTATTCATAGAACGCGGTGCTGTGAGACTGGTGTAATAATAAAACGTTGTACATTATTAATACCGACAGAGAATTTACGAGCCTCAAGAGCGGGTTTTACGTCCCGGCCTTTGACCACCTAGAATTAACGATTTGGAATTTTTACTGAGTTGTTTGAGCGTATAAAATAATATTTGAGCATAGATTGTTATAATTGAGTGATTGATGAAGTGATTATGTAATTATCTGGTTCGAGAATTTAATTATAGTCATTTTGTTGTATAGTTATGATACACGCGGATAGTCAACTATTATATCAACTCGTATTTTGCTCTCCCAAGGACAATGAAAAACCTCTTACACAGAACAGACTCGCGGTGACATCACTCACCTGTTCAAACATTTAAATTCATATCATTCAATCTCCGGCTTACCGTTGTTATAGGTACAGAACTTTTATGTATTGGGTACGAAAATCGGTTTCAATAGCCGAACGAATACGCTACTGAAATTCATCAGTCCGCAGGCATTGAACTGAATACCTACTTGATCTTCGGTTCTGTATAGAAAGTCAGAAAAAACCTTGTAAAAACACATTTTGTAAGAATTAAGAGGATTATCATTGATCCTATATGTAATCGATGCTATATGTAAACGTTAAAAAGAATCCGGAAGAGTCGTGAATTATTGTTCAGCTATGAATGACACGAAATCGAAAACTAAAAAAAATGGCGATAATATTGATTTTGGTTTTTCAAATGAATAAAAGCGATCCCAGACATCTCAGACAACACAGAACTCAAAGTTGTCTAAAAGTCGTCGTATGGATGTCAAATGTCACACTTTTTGATGCTGAAAGGTCTTGTCTTTTGGTCTTTTATAGACGATTTTAGGAGCCAAGAAAATATTTGGACATCAAAAAGTGTGGGACATTTGACGTCCGTACGACGACTTTTAGACAACTTTGAGTTCTATACTGTCTGGAAGTCTTCATAGCGATGCTAAGGACTCAGGAACAAATCGGCCTGACAACCCGACGCTTTCCTAATTTTCAGGAGAAATAGGTGAAGCTGAAGCTAGCAGCCATAGTTATTAGCCAATCTTTTCAAGCTTTTCCTCAATAGAATTATGACACAGTACAGAAGTTTATAATTTTATAAAAGTACTCACTTTGCATGCCACTTCAAAAAAATTCATACTCGGACCTCATTGGCTGCTAGCTTACATAATTACTTCTTGCTTTTCACCTGTTTATCCCAGTTTTTTACTGACCAATTGAATCCACATGAGGCATGGATGCATCGACCAGGAATTTGTTTTCTCATCGAGCCTGTTTTCTCATTATATTGAATATTGATTCGTTGATACGAGGCTAAACATTATCAGTGTAAACCGTAGTCTTGAGTTTGGAACGAATAGATTGGTAAAAACAAACAATAGTATCGTTCGGTTCGGTCGTGTGGCTGTGAGAAATACCGGGATGATGGACATGTAGCACTTACATCGGTTAGTCTGTATGTTTGTAAGTGTAGAAAAAAAATTATTTCGCAAGCTCGCGCAGCTTTGAACCTAACGCCCACGATTGAATAACGCCTGTGATAAATCTGAGATTGTTACTATTTTAAAACTACGCATTATATAAATGTTTGGAAGAAGTTTTCTTCAGCGCCGAATCTGTTTCTTCGAATAGGTACGCAGAAACTTGCGAAGATATAAATGATTATTTGGTTTACATCATCGAGTTCTCGATAACAGGGGGCATCGCGTGTTTCAGAGATTTCCACCGTCAATTAATTATACCAAATTTCAGAATTCAGACTACTCCGAACGCCTCGCAGGCACTCTTATTTTATTCATTGATTATTCCATCGCCCCAGGACAATTTGAGCCGAGCTTCACTCAACAGTCGTCAAAATTTCAAACACTTCTCGCTCTCAATAATTGAAGCACCCATCATCGTTGTAATGTAAATGAGAACACTAAAAGCTGTGAGACATCGCCTTCGCTGTATAATAGACTGTAAACCAATTTTCGTACTTTTATAGACGCTGTTATACATCCGCAAAAATGATTAAATGCTATTAGCTCAACGATGTAAGCGAAAATCGGTCGAGTATGCCGCAAAGTATCGTCATTTATTTGATATCGTAGTTCAATTTGTGGCTATAATGACGCGGTTATGAACTTCTCATAAAAAGTGTTTCAGATAATTTAGGTACGCGCTCATTAATCACGATAAGTAAAGAGCATTAAAGTCTCCGTCTTTTTTTTTTAAGTTTACCCTAATCTACGCCAACAATGAGAGTCGTTTATGGGGTCAATTTAACGCGTGAACAAATTTTATCAAGCGTCAAAAGAATCCGAGATAGAATTTCGATATTCGACGCTTCATAATGGAAAATTAAATAATCATTCCATTATTTCATAAATTTTCAATGAAATTTCGACCAGACTGACATGATTCAATTATTCTTCATGAGACTCAATAGCAAAATCAACTCGACGCTGGATTCTTGTGTCGCCATTATTTTTTAACGACTTTGTATTTCAGAAGAATCAAAATAAGATATCCAAAAAAAAAACACTTGATCCTGAATCGGATTTTTTCCCTACTTACTTAGAGTGAAGCTTTGATCCATCATGAATAGCTTTCAGCAGATCTGAAAGTGGCTGAGTTGATGTTAATTGAATCACCTGGAAAAGTTGCCAAATTGCAATTTACAGAATGTTACATAATTGAATATCTCATCGGGTAGGCTGCAAACCCTTGAGGATTAACAGCCGGCGATAAGACTGACTTCGTAACCTTTTGCGATAACCGAGTCAACTCATTGTTATCAGACAAGGTTAACCGAATTTCAGTTAGGTGAAGCAGGTACTAAACTTCGGGAAGAACACGTACGCTGCTATAATTCTCTTAATAGTTATCATCTCAACTCTAACCTCGTCAGATTCTGATGTACCACTAAATTACTCCGAGAAGAATGAGAGAGTCCTCTCATAGCCGAATATAAATCAAAATTATCGTCTCATTCTGAATGCAATATATATATAGACGCGAAATCTGCGACAGTGATAACAGAGCTTGCACGTGCTTTTGATAGCCTCGGGTGAATCGTGATCTCTAATAACATCTTCTTTAATGCTTCTGTTCATTAGTTTGCAGTTTTTAATGCAAGTACCATTACCTCTAGGTGCATAAGAATCTTTCTCAATAAGCTCGTTACTCACTTTTATATAATTACTGTACCTCGACTAAACCCGAAGACTTTAGCAACGGATCACGAACCGTTTTATCGTTATTTCTTCAAGTTTGCAGTTTTTTCGTCTTTCATCCATAGATTCTCAGAAAATTAAAGTGCGTCATTATAACCTCGGATAATAAATAATGAATTGGGGATTCCGAAGAAATTGTTAAAAAATATTTCCATTAACTCGTCAGGTTTTTGGATTATTTACCTGGAAAACAATATTTGAGGCTTTTTTGAGTGTTTCAGAGACCTAACTCATCTTCAACTCGTCTTGACCTAATTCTGTGACGATTTTCATATTCTTTCAACTGCCAATAATACATTCATTAATATTGCGTGAAGTAAATATTTTATTTGAAAAAATGTAAGATAAATCCAAAATGAATCATTCAAATTGGAGTGGGTTTTTTTTTCAACAAAATATTTTGGTCTTTGCCTGAAACAAAGAAAAAAAAACAGTTTTTATATACAGGCCTTCTAGATAGAAGTGTGAAAATTTGTGTAAAATTATGATCTCGAATCTTGGATTGTTTGGACATCTGATGTGTTTTTGTGTAGTTACTCTAAAATTTCATGAACTGAGATAAAATTTGATGAGATTATATGAAATTCTACAAAATTACATGAATGTAAATTCGAGAATATTTCCTAGTTCAAGATGGTACGACTTCAGAGAATTTCATCCAATGACACACACTAACCTTCCTATCCTATTCTCTAAAAGCCGCGGATAATGTATTCCAGTAATTAAAATTGACATTTGCATCGATCTTTCCCATACCGAGAATCTTGATGCTTGTACAGAGAGTGTGATTATGCAAGTGATACGCGCAGTAGCGAAAACCGATACTCCCGCAGGTAGGTACACCTCTCAGATAGTGAAGACCCTGGCACGTGGTCCACGGATCGATTTTCTGCCTTGGGCGTATAAATTCTTGGGTTTACTCCCGTTCTGTTTGCACAACCGCATGTCACGCTGAAATTTTGCGAGAAAATGAATTCGATATCGGTCGTTGATCTTATAGTCGCGATTATAGAACAATTAATCGAACTTTCTTGTACACCTGGCGCCGTGGAGCCTGAGCGAATTAGAAAGCAGTAGACGGTACCGGTAACCTTGAAATGTTTGGTACTGGTTGACGCAATTTTTATTCAGATATAAATTGAGTGCATTTTTATTCGAGATTATGAATCGAATTTCATTATAGATAAGAAAAGTGAAAATGGACTCGGTGTGGTTGATTGTACGATAATTCATATCCACCCACTCCGATAATCTCGTTTTACTTATGATGGGCGTGATCTTAATATCAATGAATCATATTTTACGCAATTAATTACTGGCTCATTTCCCTTTTTTTCATTTTCTCATTGTGACTTGAATTATGAAAGGATCCCTCACTCCGGGGGAAGAATCCATACGAAATATAATGAAACGAAACAGAGAACGTTGAAGGTACTTTTTCAAAGACTGCAATTAGGGCGTTTTAAAGTATATACCAGCTGCTCGGTAACAGAACCACACAACTTACGATCTGACAGCCGAAATTATCTCTGAAATACCTTCGAGTCCGACCCAGTACTCAGTCACGTTATCAGGTACAGCTCGAGTATTACCTCTATGTCATACCGATGGCCTATTAAATTTCAAACGCTCATCGCGTCTTGGGTTCGCTAAGTGAATCCATAGTAGGCTGAGTCGTTTAATATCCTGTTTTTCAAACTTTACATGTAATAGGTTTTCCATTCACTGAAAAGTGGGGGTCGGGATAAGTTGACGATAATCACACTGTGCATGAGACAAACGCGACATTGAAGCCATGTCGAAATCTAGGTCGAAATGAAACTCTAACTTGAAACAAGAACCATTTGAAAAGTGTAGAAACGATTTTTTACATCGCAGTCACTGGGTTTAATGCGACTTCATACCGAGTGCAGTATGCAATAATAAAAAGGATAGTTATCTCGGTGACGATAATAATAATAATCACAAGGCTTTACGCGACGCACCTGTAATAAAAGTACATATACATAGAATGCAAAGTGCATGCATGCACATGCACGGAGTTAAACATCTAAAGCTTCAGATCAACTGAAAGCCACAACAGACTCTGAGAGACTGTTAACATCGTACCGGTTGTTCCCAGAGTGCAATTGAGCTTTCAGAACAGTTCCCGTTTACATTTCTTTTTCCAAAATTGTTAACACAATTATACTCTTCGTGAGACTATTAGTGCCGATGCGAATAACCAACCGTAAGGTGGAATATCGTGATAATGGAACGTGTAGAATGAGATATGAGCACAACGTGCCGAAGCTCGACCCTGCAGAATTTTTTTTTTCATATAACTGATAATGGATCGAAATGATTCAGCCCTAAAAAAAACCACTCACGTTGACCTCTCTTCAATTTTCAGCGTACCAAAGTCAACCGATACATAATTGAGGTTAAATTCTATTAGACCCCAATTAACGACTCCGATACAACCTGCACTCACGGTCATTAGGCGGATTGGTATTATCTTCGTCGCTAATCAGAACAAAAACAGCATCTTCGATACTGAATGATCTTGTTTAGTTTTCTTCTAATTTTTTTGCAATTTGGGACCATCTTTTACGCTCCTGTTCCATGTTTTTGACACCTTTTTATAGATCGAGACACCATTTTCAATTGGACAACACAACAATTTTTTCTACAATATGAAAATGTGATAAACTACCGTTTATAATACTTCATGTAAAAAGTTACAATATCAAATTCTTTGAAGTAATATTGGTCGAATCCACGCACATTACCATCAAGAATTTTCATACCAAATTTCGTTTGTTTTAGGTAAAAAATTATATCCTGATTCTGCATAAGGTGACGTTTTTTCAGAAACGCAGAACAACCTTCAAAGAACCACAGTATCGATGACCATTAACCATTAGTACATTCGTTGAGCTTTAAAAATGACCCTCGGAGAAAACCCTGAGCTGTATAAAAACAAAAAACAACTTGGAGTAAGTTTATAAAAATTTTCCGACAACGTCAACTGAAAATTATCTACTGTAATTCAATCGAATTATATCTTCGTAACGTAACAATTGATCAATCTAGTGTCCCTAGGTCACGGTGTGACTTAATACAATAACATCTTGATCCATGGGAGAGTTTGAAGAGTATATGAGCAACGATACAATTGAGTTATGCCCCTTAGATTCCGGCGATTAATTCTGATTCGAAGCTACGTCATTCTCTTACGTTACGATTCCGGAAGTATATACTTACATCAAACGGGCCTGATGCAACGACTTGACAATACCTTATGGAACACCTGGGATCGCAAGGTAAATGCGCTCACGTGTTCGAACATTCGTTCCATTCCCACAGCTAGCTTCAAGTTGCACACTGTAAGAAGGTCAAGTTTGCACGTTTACCTGCAGCCTCTACACGCTCGTGCCAAGGGCTAGCCGCCTTGAAAAGATTCGCTGAAATTGGCAATGATTTCGAACAGTTTCGAGGATTATTTCCGACGACATCGAAAACTGAAAACGTGCTAGAGGTTTCGATGAGAAAACTTATCCACGTCGGAAAGCTCCAGGGATTTTTGAAGTATGTAGAAATGTAAGCTTTTCATATTCAATATACTCTGGATTTAGACCGCGATGTGGAAGCACACGGCTAAGGTATGCTCGAGGTATGCTTTAGATATGCTTCGATACACCGACGCATACCTAATACCTGGAATTCTGCGGTTCCGAAAACCGATAGTAATGGTATTCCTCTCTCATGGGTGATAAGACGGTCTAACGCTGTATATATTCGCAGTATATTCAACCCTGCGATTCGCCAGAGACGCGATTGTCGAGATTTTTCCACGTGTAATAGATTCGTGCCATTATTCATGTCTGCCAAAACGATTCAGAGTTCATATCACAATTTTATAGCACTTTTATGTCCAGGGTAAGAACGCACTTAGCTTTCAAAATACAATAACTTCATGAAGCTTAGTGAAAGCTGAAGTAGAGAAGTAAAGCTTCAGTTGGAAAACAAGTCAATTGATTTCTCTGAAGATTTGAGGTAGGGCTTGCAAATTAGCAAAGCAGGGCTTGCAAATCCAGCAAAGAGCTGGACCAGTCAAGGCTGACTAAACAATGCCTGAACTACTGTCGTAGACTACCTCAGCTTTAAACCAACTAGAAATCGATTTCAATCAGTTGGTCAGAGCTTCGTTTGTATTGAGAATGAAATGAAAGCTACATCCAGTGAATATGATGGCACATCACTCCTCCTCGGCATACAATATTCTTGAAAAAGCTGCTCCTCTCGAAGGCGTTGAGAGTAATTCGCGAATGGATGGATTGATCGAGTGTTTCGCGAGTGGCGTATATAATATTGAGCGTGTATTGTCGACCTCCACGAGGTTTTTCACAGCTCAAGTTCCTTTTCTGGTACAAACGCGGTGATTTTCACTAACGGTATGAGTAAGTGACGTATATAATAGTCCATAGTTTTCTCGCACAGCGTTCAAAGCGGGTAGAGGTATAACCGAGAAATGAAATTCCGTATAGAATCTAGGTATGTAATCGCAAGTACACAGCGTCAATATAAAGCTAGCGGTAAATTCGATTAATCTCAAGTGAAGCGGTGCACGTGCTGCTATCCCGCAGTAGTTTCTCATCTGTTTTTACTACGAGCTGGGTAAAAAAAAATTAAGATAATTAAAAAAAAAGAAAGAAAAATCACAGGCGATACAATCCCTACGACCAGGAAAATAGAGATAAAACGACGTGTATTAATAAGCCTCTATAATTCCCTCACTCTATCTGGAGTCTGGGACAAATGTATCAAAAGTTCGTCCGCTTCACTGGTACGACGCGACTATAGGCCCACGCCACGTACCGCCACGTTACGTAATTCTTCATTAAATTTAGAAAGGTTTCATTCATTTATTTGACGCCGACGATACGCCGTTTAGCGTTATGCCTACGCGTACGGCATACTTTGTACGTCCGATGATACAGCAAATCCTACTAAAGTGGCTACCCAACTTAGTGGCCAGATACTTTGAAAGTCTCACGTTAGTGAGGTTCGATCGCTTTCATTCAGTGATCAATGCAGGTCCGAACAAGCGTTATTTCGTCCTTGAGTCACACGTTTTTCCACGTTTACTTTACACTTTACGCCACGTTTGGCTCGATTCACTTTCTACTATGTAGTTTACTGTTTTTCACCACCCGCAATTTATTTCTGCAGAATTAACTTTCTCAATTGTCTAAAAGATAGATTGAACGACGAATGCGATATTCAATGAATCTGACCGCGAAAAAAGCTCGAGGGCGGAAAGTAGATCATCTACGCTCTGCGCATGCGCGAAATAAACCCTAGGGTCGAAAGAGGATCATCTAAGATTCGCGCATGCGCCACTTTCCCATTTTCTCCCCGTCACCGGTCGGACTGTTCAATCGGGTGGATGGAACCTCGAATTTACCGACATTGGTAGACGCTTTGCAGGTGCCCCAGACACGCGAGGGGCTCTGCGTGTATCTTACAGATTCGCGACGAATTGTGCCAATTTATTTTTACACTTATATCATTTATCCGCGTCCGGACATAGTGGAACGGAGTTATTACCCTACTTCCTAGTTTAACGGAGGCGCAGGAAATAGGTGGGTAAATTCTGAAGGGCGAAATATATACACGAGTATTTTTACCAGGTGGAATGAAATACCGAATAAAGTTTCATTTATCATTCGACTCCTTCTGGCCCGTTTTATAAATTCTGGTAAAATCCAGGTTCCATGCAGCTTCGCTTGCAGGAAGGTCGTAAAAATGGTTGAAAAAAGCTGCCATTAGGTAATATACCCAGTGCTTGCAATAAATAGTCTGGGTTGATTGTCCCGATGAAATCCAGTCGGGAGGAATATCGCGTGGTTTGAGCTACTATCCGTATTCCGTAACGGTAGTGCGTGCCGAGCACCTATGCCGGTTACTCGTTGATAAGAATGAAGGTACAACTGCTAGTCTTTATACCATCAGTAGAATAAAAAGCCTCCGCATGTAGATCACGACCCATGAGTCTATTTCGGAATGAAGCCTCTCGATAGTTGTAGACGCCGGCGCTAAGTCTGGCGATGACGGTTCTTCTCAGAACGACTAAAATAACTTTTAAGATCGTGGGTCGCTGTCAATTTGATCTTTATGCAAATCTACGTGAGATGGGAAGAATCGAGATCGTGAATTTGAAGAAATTTGTCACCCGCTAGACCCTGTGACCTGATTCGCCTCGAATAATGAGGCAGAAGAAAAACAGTCTCTGAAGCACTTCGGTAGTGCACAGATTTAGTAATGAGTCATTGAGTTACGTTGGATGAGAGGCTGGTCGAGTGCAAGGTAACAAAAGGCTGGTAATAATTGTTGGAACAATGCTGCGACACGAAGTTGCATAATTGAAATTGATCCAGGCGGTACAAATGACCTGATGCAGCAACTGTGAGGAACCTTGACACGACCTTATTGTCGAGATTTACCTTGACGAAAAGAAATTCAATGTCGGTGACGATTGGACGTAGAAAAAGTTGGCCCGTTTCCGAGATAACTTCAACACTTGTGTGAAACAAAATTTCTGCATTTCATGTCGTTCTTATTGTACCTATATAAAGAGCGAAATCTAGGTTGAGGTTTTTTTCAGCATTTCACATTACGTATGCATTAATTACGAAATTTAATAATTAGCACTGCAGTTCTGCTCGGGACTTTGCAGTTGGCATTCAACCTCTGGCTTTTTGAGTCTCGTTTTCTTTTGCTCTCGGTATACCATTGTACCTCGAGGAGATAACGACCATCCCAAAGAACAATTGCTGCCGTGCTGTTAATTTTACAGATATATATTTTTCCACGATGAACTTCAAGGAAACAAAAAATACAAATAAAAGAGGTATAGCGATTCGTCATGATGCTACTTAAAATGTCACGGTCAGAAAACTCGTAAAATTGACTGCATCACTGCCTGCAGTAACAATTCTTGAACGATTCGCATTTCAAAAGGCAATTAAGATCTTCTCTTCCTATACTTCAATGCACATTTATCGTTACTCTTTAAATTTTACGAACTCAGTGATGCCATCAACTTTCGTTATTCTCATGCACTTGACAGAGGACAGATGCCCTTCGATTTTTTGTCGTCTGTGGGCTGATGCTGATAACGAGCCATTACCGTATCATTTCGTGTAACGAGAACGTGAGACCAGTGTCTGGACCAAGGCATTGATCAATTACGACGTGAGCCTAACCTGACCTCGACAGACACGCCCAGAGCATAAAGCACCGCGTTATATCAGCAGTAGACCAGTGATATTTCAATAAAACAGATTCTCATACCCATATCCTCCACCTCCACCTTGACGGATCAGTATCTCTGTACAAAAGCAAGAGATGAGAAAGTAGATTCCTCACCACACCCAGAAGAGATGAAAAATTCTTCGAACGGTCGTCGAGATCACTCTGCGAATACAGGCTAAGAATTGAATGAAAATGAGCAGACGACCTGGAACACAATAATTTGTAGTCTTGTTTTCTCTTTGAGAGCGAAAAACTTGACTGCAGCTGCGACTCCAGTTATCAGTCATTGCCACCGTATCGATTGACCGTAAGCTATAGGAGATAAATTCTCGGTCTCTGCGAAGCCTATAGACAAACGATTCCGTTGTCCGTCAGAACTTTTACTGAAATAAGTAGAAAAGTTAGATTGATGCCTCAAGAATACTAATTGTGAGTTTATCTTCAATGCAAAATGACGCTTCAGCAGTATAGGAGTATCGCGAGATACGGCTGAGGTCAGAAGTGGCGTTAATTGAGATCCTAATTGGTCGACACTTGGCAGCGATGCTGAGCTCTAACGATTGGTGAATCGAATGCGGCAACTAAGCAACCGAGCTCATGATAGATTCGCTCGATTACCATCATAAACGGTCCCAAATAATTATCGTCAAAAACGTATAAACCAAAAAGTGGATTTATTTCATTGCTACAAGTTTTCGATGCTTCACGTCGATTTTATCTCGTTATAAAATCGATAAAACAGCGTCAATCTTGATCCCTGACAAAGTCAGAGGTTTCTTGAAGGTCGGAGCTTCTGCCAGAGAGGCTAGATGCGACTGAAGAATCGGTCGAAGCCTTGTAGCTCGGGTTACAGTACATATCTGATAGCTGATGAGGCGATGATTTGCTCCGAGTATTTTTGGATCTTTTACGAACGGATAAAAGCGGCTTTCGGACAACCATACAAAACGGCTTGACCCCCTTTCGATTTCTTATGGACTTTTTTGGAGAGGTAGAATTGCGCTTCAGAGTCGTCCCTCTTCTCCTCGACGATTTTGACCTCACTTTTGAATAGTCGAAACATGGAGACTCCACGTCCAGGGAATAATGACCTCGGTGACATTTAAGGACTCCGTAATTTACCGCGCGTCTCAACGCGACGTCTACCTGGGAAATGTGTGAAAATTAAACGGAAATGAAGAAGTTTGATGTGAGTCAAAGAATTTGATTTTAGGATAAATTCTCACCCGACGTTTGGCAGACGCCTTTGAAATATCCGACACCCTGGCCACGTAGTTGACGATCTTGTTCGACGTGGATCCCTTCGAATTTCGAAGATTTTTAATCGCCGAAACGACGAGCGAAGGGATTTTCACTCTTGTGATCTTTCTCGAACGTTTGACGTCCCGTCGTATTATCCGTCGAGCCATTGTACCGTAAACGTCAAAAGCTGCGAATTTTTTTTCCGCATCTTTTAACACGATGCGGATCCCAATCTCGCCATTTGTCACCTGTCAAAGAGAGACAGCTGTTGCCATGGGAACCCGCCTCTCTTGTTTCTAACCAAAACCACAAATGTGGACGGGAAATCAAACCAATAAAGGACAGACTTAGATCCCTCATTGAGGCGCTATTCGCTGAAAATCAGTTGTTTCATGAAATTCCTCATCTACAGGGTGAATTCCTAACGATGATACAGTTTGAAGTTGGCTAGAATCGAGAAACAAACTTTCAGACCGTTCTCGATCAATCGAACTGTCTGGAAGCGTGCTGAAAGCTCATTTCTCAATTCTAGCCAACTTCAGACTGTATTATCTTTCGGAATTCATCCTGTATATTGATCTTCAAATATTTACACTGACTTCCAGTTCCACTTCCTGATTTCCACTTCCTGAACTAGTGACGTTTTACTTTTATGGGCATGCTATACTCGATTGTTACCGACATTCAGATATTTCCGAATATCCAAATCCGCGGAAGTAAACTGCAAAATCCAGCTTCTTAGCGGAATTCTACAAGTGATTCCGCACTCATACATCCGAAAATATTTTGGATTCACTAAAAATGAAGGAATGGCATGATTTCTACGAAATTACTATCATGACTTCGTATAAACCATGCCATTCCTTCATTTTATAGTAGATTCAAAATATTTTTGCACGTATCTGTTCAGAATCATTTGTAGAATTCCGCTAAGAAGCTGTTTTTTTTTGGGATTCACGTCCATGTACTTGATATTCGGAGATATCTAAATGTCGGTAACAATCGAGTGCAGCATGCCCTTATCTATGGATTGGATAGTCACTCCAAATAATTTGGAGAGTGTAGGTCGGGTGATGATGAATTGCATGATTGCAAGTGCAGATTTCAATCGATTAGAGCAATTATCAAATCAATTGCACTTTCAATGGTTTTTAATTTCAAGAAGTGAATTGAGGAAATAGCCGAAAATAAATTATGTATTGAGCAACTTTCGATGGACTCTGTGAAATTAGTTCCAATTTTATATGATTTCCGGTGAATGCCGAACTCACTCGATGGCTTCCGAAAGTCACATGAGTTAGAACAGATTGGCAAACTTTTCAGATGTCTAACAACTGCAAATCGATATGAACTTTGACAGAAATCCTCGGTATTTCGCATTTTCACACAATCCGATTACGAAATGGTTCCTGAAGATCTTTTGTTAATTTTCAATGGGCTCTGTAAGTCTGTACAGCAAAACAAGCATCACACTCATTTTGATGTCATGGTGGCGACTGAGCAGAAAAACCTGGAAAACTAGAATTAGTCAGGGAATTACTATTTTCGGGAAAAGTCAGGGAATTCCACTGGTCCACAGGAAATTTTACCTTGTACTTCTTTTTTTCTGATAATTATTTGAATAATAGATGATATTATCGAGTATCTTGTATCCTAGCGTCGACTTGAATTCTATAATTCCAAAAACACAATCCTAACATATACAAAATCACACTTTTTAGAATTCAAGTCGACAATTTCTTGCTTTGCGGGCACTGGAACAGCTTGACATTAGTTGGATTTTTTTTTTAAAGAGATGGTAATAGTTCATTTTTGGCAGGAAATGTCAGGGAAAAGTCAAATTTCATTTCAGGGAAATTGTCGCCACTATAAATTTTGATTTGCATGAAAATTGGTATTCGCCGATTATTCAGGTCTTTAAATTTCCATCATTTCCATCAGAATTGCAAAATTCGAAATAGCGATCCAAAACGAGATAAAAGAAATTCAAGTTTTTCATACAAATCGGATGATTTTTCGGCCCAATCACCTGTTAACAGCGATTTTTGGTGTAGTGAAACTTTCCGATCTACATTTTCACATTGAAAGTGTGTTTTTTGGCCGCTTCGAGCGCTGACTGCTCTCGGTCAAAGTCCTCACACAGAAAACTCGAGACTTCTCGAAAGAGTTCTTACCCCTCGTTGAGGATAACGCGTTCGATAAGGCGAGTTTTCTGAATAAAATGTCCAACATCGTTAGCAGTATAAATCGAACACTGTAGGAGCTGCCCTGGAAGAGAATCGAATCACTTTGAAGCACATAGGAAGGTAAATTATCCGCATTTACCGTGTAAACGCGGGGTCATTTCCTCCAGTGCAACGATATGATCGGAGCAAATCCAATATGCGGTGGACTCCGGGTTCTCTATACCTACTTTTCTGTGAGAAACTGACTTCCCTGCAGTATAGCCGTACAGTGAATGCATTCTTGCAGCAATGTGGAATTCCTGCAGCTTCCATAACGGTTAGAGAAATTCAAATTACAAGGCCGCTCTCTCGTGGTGGTGGAGCGCAATTTCGACCAGATCTTTCCCAGACTACACGGCGAATCATCCCGATTCACCTTACGATTTACCGCCAAATTATACAGACTAACGAACCAACAAATTCACGGAAACAGATCCTCCGCCGCCAGCAGCGAACATGGCGAAGACCAATGACTGAATCAGTCAATGAACTCGGAGGATCAAAGTCCTCGATGTGATATTTTTCCACTTCCTGTATCCGCCGAATCGTAAAGCACCTCCAGCACCGAGCGGATGATATTATCTGCGGTGGTCCACGCCTCGGGTCTTCTTTTTCTGCTTCGGGTCAAAAATAAACTCCAGGGAGGATAGAGGTATGCGTATACACACCGCGATGTGCGTCTGGTTTCGTTATATATCCCTTAGGAATTCTGGGAATTCTCCAGGTTCGCCTGTGGGGAAGAAATGTCCCTATTACATCGTAGCGGTGCGCGGTATTCGGTATGAAATGAAACGTTGCGTAGCCAGGAGGATGGGGCCTGTCCGTCGTCAAACACACAAAGGCAAAACCCATTCATTGTCAGTCGAGATACCCGAACTGACGTTGAAGATACATTGGAAGTGCCAATCTTAGCGATTGTTCCCTGATCGGAGAACGGTTACGACGATTGCACAAAGTAGAAGAAAATTTTCAAAGGACAATTTCAAACGGCGAAAATAAATTTTCCACCTCTCCATCATCGATAATGCAAGTAGGTATATCGCCCGCAAACGCCCGGTTAGCTGTGCCTCAGCTCACACTCTCGTATCGCTGGTTGCATAGGAATAGGCCTTTTGGTCCGTTGGCAGAACTCCAGCACACAATTGCAAATCGTGGGTAGGATTCTAATGGCACATTCGCGTCTGGAGGTTGGAAGAAATTTGCTTAATTTGAAGAAAAAAAATTACTGTATAAACCTAGGAAAGTGAGACTATAGAGTGTTTTGTGGGTTCCTTCTTCGTTGCAGCATGCATGAAAGTGCTCGTTATGTAACCCACTTCCAATCTATCGTAGATTTATCCTCAAGACATGATGAAGCAGCTTTGTCAACCACATCGCTGTTCGTTATTCATTGTTCACTCCCGCATATCACGTGGTATAGCAAAAGACCCAACTTTTTTAATACTGAGAATCGTATTTCACTCACTAAACGCGATGTAACTGTAGAACCCGCATTGAGAGGCCTGCAGTCGTAGACTACTGTGGTTTCATCAGGCTCCATGTCCGATACTCTTTTATAATATTGTATTATTCGTTCAATATGCACGCTGATCAAATGCGCTGACTTTCGAGGCCAAGAAAAACGATCTAACGTCGTTTCTATATGGACTATAATTAAAACCCCTTACATACTGCAATGTGATACGAGAGATTCTTATTACAGGAAATCAGTATCCACGATCGCATACGACGCGATGCAACGATGAAATTATCGTCATGACGAACAGAGGTTCCATAATGAATGGAGAATTGAACACTACCCTCATCATAAATAAGCCCATAAAAATTCTCCTTTCAAACTAAGATACGATTGGTCACTATGTCAGTGGAGTCACGTTCTAAGCACTGCATTCCCAAGCCCTTTCGTTCACTTACACCCGTGTTCAACATCGACCATCATGAATGTAGAATCTACAGTCCAGCATGTGGTTTCGACGCAGTACTTACAAGCTTTAGAACTCTGCCGACAGTGACCGAGCCTCTGACATCGGAGCCCAGACCCGAAGCTAAAAGTTCGATTTATCACTATTTTTTTATTTTCATTTGCTACAATGGATTATGTCACAAGCACGTAAAGTAGTCTTTTGAGGACAGTGCTGAAGTTAGCTGTATATAAACTGCCACATGAGGAATCGAGAACAAGCGTCAAAAAGTTACTTTTTGATGCCTGTGACGAAAAAAAACCAATTCGGGTGACAGATTATTAGTCAAGAAAGATTGAACGTCAATTAATATTGTTTTGGTAGATTCTCTCCTTCGCAATCGTTACATTCTCGATTTTCAAATTTACCGAACTAGGAAGACTAAATCAATTGATTATTGATTAGTTTGGTTTGCTTAGTGCGATGAATTAAAAAATTTAAAACGTCAATTAATTATTATTGTTCAAATGTAATACATTATAAATTCAAAGTTCTGCAACGTTTGAAATTGTCTCTTTTTCGCGCCACGTTATGACGTCACTGTAAAGTACAACAAGCCCGCCATCTAGCGTCGTCTATGGGAACCCAGTCCTAATTCTCGCTTTCGATTGGACGATACTTTATCTTGTTCAAATGTGGCACTAAAACCACGGAAACTGACGTCACGAGCGATCAGAATTAATTTTCAACCCACTTTCAACTAATTTCCTCAAAAAATGGAACAAGTGAAATACTGTTCGGTTTGGTTATGTTATCATGCTACTATCAGCTTCGTCAGATTTCAAGTGTATGGAATTAATGAATTTTTTCGGTTTTCAATCCCTTTCTGGCTCGCGATGAAATCATTGATCTTGAAAATCGTCGACTACAGCTTATCAGTGTTATCAAAGATATCGGATGAGTGAAAAAGTTTGATTTTGATGACTGTTTACTGTAATTGATACTACGTTGACGTCATCCTCGTCATCTGACGATTCACAATCTCGATCTTTCGGTTGTTAAAAGCCAATTGCCAGATTTGAAAATCCCGAATGGGACATGTTTGAAACTTTTAGTACTACGCTCACGGGTATCTTTGTGATACGCTCCTGGTCGCCCCGTGTCATACACGTTACCCTATGGCATTCTTTCATACAACCACTTAGCAGCGAGTCGTCGTTGGTCGAAGTCATTTCTCTGAGCCTCTGCAGTTGCTCTGCAGCTACTCGTACAGAGTGCAGTTCGTGAAGAAAGGGGATCATTCAAGTCACACATTCAAATTCAATGAGAGTGTCGTTTTGCCGCGAAAATTAACCGTCCAACGTATTCTTATCACGTTTACGTCAAACCGGCTGGACTCACGTGTACATAAACTCATTGTGGACTCTGATAAGTTACAGTGTTTCTCCAACAGTGTGCCGAACCGTGAAGGTAACGAACTTGTAGGACTTTGAAATCTGAGGCCGCAGTCGGGCCTCACTTCCGTCTCACAGTCGCGTTTCGGTACTCGAACCATGAACTCAATCCGATCGTAGATCCCAGAAAAAGTGAAACTGACTCGAACAAATTTACATGACAGCTAGATTCTGTGGTCAAAAAATTAGTCACGTGGAGAATCTTGTAAATTTTTGGAGCAAGTGACAAATGATGGATGAAACTGAATCGATTATTGAGTGAAGTTTGATTGGTTTAATTTTTTGAGTAGATAACAGCTTGGTGAACGTTAATCGGAATAATCATGGTACACATGAGCTACGCAGAATGGGCCTGTCTGCCCAGTACTTATCGCAACAACAAGGTTTGTACAAGCGAATCGCACTTCCTATGTGTGCTTTGGAGTCTAGTGTATAGTGATACGGGTTTCGACACTAAGGGCTCGACATCTGTAGTTTGACTTCCGGTTCGCGTCAATGCACTCGAAGCCATTAAACGCGGATGAAAATTGATACTACCGCATACAATTTTATCTCCACAACAAACCTGAACGAGTTTTCTCGGCGTAATAGCCCAACTCCTGTAATCCCTCCGACTTCCGCCCCTTTCATAATATCAAGAGGGCTTAAAGTCATTAACCATCATTACCGAAGTTTGAGCTCGAACCTGTCACGAAGATTCTAGAGCTTTTCTTTTTTTTCTGTTCTCTGAAAGTCGAAATGTTTTTTAGATCGAATTCATGGTCTGGAATATAAACGGATAATCAGCTCCGATGTCAAATAACAGCTCCAGGCATTGGTTTCGTTTTCAAACGGTGTTTTTGTCGATACTCGAGACCCTGAGGTGATAAGAAAAGTAGCTAATGCTTCGCTACTAGAGTATGAATATTTTTCCGGAATTCCGCTTCCGAACTAACATTCATTATTTCTCGCTTTTATTTCACCTCCTGTTATTCATACAGACCAAAAGAGAGGAAAGTGTTGCCCTATATAGCGGAAAAGTTAAGAGCAGAACCAAGTCAAACGTACATTAAGCGCTTTAGCTGGTTCCGGGCGGAAGCTGTGAACAGAATATCCAAGCTGACTGCAGTGAAAGAAGAAGAAAAAACTCAGGGCACTTATCTTCAGCAACCTATCTCACTGCTTTGAAAAAGAATAAAATTCTGTAAAAAATATAATATTGCGGGTAATCAATGCCGAACAGGATATAATTCGATCAACAGGCTATGGATTAACTCGAATTCGGTGGTCCTCGATAATTCAAATCGGCTAATAGGCTGATCCGCATCAGTCGGATTATTTATTTGACGATTTTCCAACATTTTCCGTCGATCCAACCGGGGTTTAATATCATAGCGAAATGTACCGTTGATGCGTCAGCCATTAATACCACATCTGACGAATAAATCCGCTTGAAGTAGTAATTAGAAAGATAAAAGAGAGCGAACCGTAAGTACACGTTTATAATTTATAGCTCGAAGATAATCAATAGTTTAACGGCCTAATCAATACCCAGTGACGTCACCGCCGATGACAGATGACGGTGATTATACGTTGAAATTGACACGCGGTATCGCCTCTTCTGGGAGAAAATGGTACATTACTGGATGCGTCATTCGTGACGTGACAGCAATTTATCAACACACAGATCGGAGATATCGATTATTTTATAACAAACGTACGTTCGTGTATATGATGAGACTCCCGTGACGCCACACGAGTCTAGGAGTCACCTGGGATCATTGGGTCATGGCTAAAATATTTCTTCGATACCGAGGGACCAGAACGTTGGATGTTCGTCGAGAAAGAGGGGGAATAGGGACCGAGGACAATGAGGGGACCGTTATTCTTATTTTAATTCTGATCATTCCTTCCGTTTTGTGTACTGTATACTTATGGCGGCGTCTTTAGGGCATTGAAATACTTCTTTGGTAATATTTGTCCGGACTGCGCAGTAAATACTTCACAGGTTAACTATCGTCGCGTACCGAATAACTGGGTGGCGGACCTCGTTCAGGTGTGTTTATGCTAATAAAATGATAATGACTCAAGACCGACGCACGTAATGGCCAAAACATTCTTGACCCATAATCCGATTTACGAATTCGTAATTTCGCTCTCATATCGACGTCGCCAGAGGCGATTTTCAATAGTATTTCTCGAGGCTCGCGTTATCGAAATGTTACCATCAGTCCTTGACGAAGCAAACTAATTAACCATTCACAATCAGTTCTCGAATAATTCCGCAGACCCGGAAGTACGACGACCATTATCAGTATTTTCGCGCTAATTATTCTCACAAAGTGTATAACAGAAACGTGAAACTCTCTTATCTAATACCTTCGCGCGGATAAAACTGAACAGGAAATTAAAACCTCTGTTCTTGATTTTGAATTTTTTTTCAGATTCTGACTCCGTTAAACGTAATTTTTTTTCTTTCTTTTTAATAGGATTAATAAACTCTTTCAGACACCCGTTGTTCGAAGCTTATATGCGGGTCGGGTGCCAACGGACGTAGAGACGGACGCATGTGTGTCTAATATTGTCCTAGGCAGACTGGCGGTGCTCGTGTGGACGCAGGTCCGTCCGGTTGATCCGGCAGCGCCAGTGGCCGCCTCAACGCCAGGTCGCTAGTGCCTCAAAAATATTTACCGCTTTTTCGAGCTCAGAAACTAATCATCGAATTTGTTATCAAGAATTTACAGTGCTTTTTCAAATTCGAAAAAAAAATTTTTTTTCATAAAAATTGATCTACTGTCATTTTTGGGATTTCCCCAAAAGGTCATCAACTGTGTTTCAATTTTCTATAAAAAGTTACCATTGTGATACAATTCATTGATTTTCTGGTAAGTTTGGTTTCTGGAATCGATCTAGATTGTAAAACTTGTGATTGTGCAAATTCTCTTACAATTTAATTTCATGTACATTTAGCGAACTTGGATTCGTGACCTGATGGCATTATTAACAGCGTAGATTTTTTTATTTTTGGTATCGAATATTGATTCAAGGTAATTTACGATTTCGCAAATGCCGCGTTATAACGTGGATCAGAATCACCCAGCAGTATGCGTATAAATAAAACACTGGAAACCGGCTGCCCCTGGCAAAATAAAAGTAGCGATAACTTCCAAGGCGACTTTTGAAACACGAAAAAAAATGAAATCGGGAAAACTTTATGAGATAGTTTCTTGAATGGAAATGGAAATTCGTCTCTTCGTCCAGTTTATCTCCATTAATAAAGTGACACGTGATTTTGAATTTTGAATCTTTGCCCAATGCCAGAGGGAGCCACTGCTTTCATTCATACTTCGTTCGAAAAACTAGTCGACCCTGATCTTTTGATGGTTTTAATTAAAACCAACTTTGTAGGTCCGCTTTACTGCTCGGATGTGTGTGGAAATTATTTAGCAAGAAGATACCCGCCGGAGGTGAACCGGTTATTTTTAAATTAGCCACACTTACGTTTCTTACATTAGCTCATCTTCTATTTCGCAGGAAAACTTGGAGTAAACGCTATCAAATTATATAAGTAGCTATATACCGGTTACGAGTTTAACCACAACGTGGACAATTTTCTTCTACACGTTATAACGGTTCATAGTAGTGAATCAATAATATTCAAACCCCTGTTCCTGACGGTTTGTATTACTTTACCTATAATGCATTAATATTCCAGTTCAGAGAATAGAATTTCCATTATATCCAGCTTCGCGACCACAGAGAACATTTTTCAATTTACGTCAAATTTTTTTTTCACGCAACCCGTCAAACAGACAGCCAATGTCTCATCATCTACTCGTCCGTGTCAAGTAGAAATGTCCAATCAAGTTTTTCTTGCTGATTTTTCATTTCGCCACATAACATAAAGATTGTTTATTGTTGATATTAATAATAAATTGTTTCAAGTTAAACTTAGGACCGATTAGATTTTGGCTTTGATCGGTTCAGTACTTTCTGAATTATTTGAATAACTAAATTTTCGAAAATACAATAAAAATGACAATATATTGAGAACGGATCAACGGATTCGAATGAAATTTGGTACCACATGGTTTTTTGGGTCACTGATCATGAATCTAAATCCAGTTTTGCAGAATTTTAATTCGGTGTATTCAATACGTAGCCAAAAAAAAAAAAAACATTCGGATCTCGATGAAAATTGGTACTCGACGGTTTTTCAGGCCACTAATCGCGAATCTGAAGTCAGATTCGCGGAATTTCAAATTGCGAATCCGATTTGCTGGGAAAGTAACTAAGAACATCGGAAATTTCATAGAAATTGATCCTCGATGGTTTTTTGAACCGCTGATCAAGAATCTGATGTCAATTTACGGCTGGAGACAAAATAAATAGCGGGAAGTTCAAAGGCTGGCTCATAGTCAGCCCAAACTCGCTTAAAATACTTAATAGTTCAATAGCCATTTGAGTTTGAATGTATCTTCTCAAAATTCGCTAACTGTACGACTGAAGAGGCGAATTACCTAGTGAAAGTAAATTACGTATAATCAATCGCCGCACCTTTGACCGCTGGGCGTCCACGTGACCTTAATAGCTTGTGGTACTTTGGGAGTTGGGTTTTTCGATCAGTTTCGCTTCGATAGTTCACCTTGGCCCAACACAAAAAGTTCAGGTGGCAGATTGTTATTGGATAATAGGAAACTGTCGAGAGTGTCGTTTAATGGTCGTCGACATCTCGCAATCAGACCGTCACGTGATTCTTTCGGAGAGCATACAGGGTGAATCCCTAGCTACTGATCAGTCCGAAGTTGGCTGGTGTCGAGAAATAAGCTCTCAAACGCTCCTGAACCAATAATCCAACTGTCTAAAAGCTCGTTTCTAGATTCCAGCCAACTTCAGACTGTTCAGTCGTTAGAAATTCACCACATAATGCAGAGTGACAAAAAATTAAGAGATGAGGATACTCTAAGGTTATTTTTACTCCGTTTCCGTCCTGAGTCGTCGTCGACGTAGACGCTAAAAAATTTCAACTCGAGGAATATTGTGCCTGCAGGATCGTCAGAGCTAGCTAATAAAATATTGGCCATAGTAAAATGCGGAACGCTGGTGCGGTTTTCACCCATTTTAATAATTAAAAAACGCCGGGAAAAGGTTGATTGATTTTACGAAACCAAAAATCTCCCAAATCTCGTCTGCTGATTGGTCGTTCTCTAAGCTGAAGTTCATTAGATTACTTTGATTGGATTGACGTTCATGGATTTTGGTTAATTTGGTTGGATGTTGACTTTGAGATTAGAAAACCGAATCAATTTCAACTTATTATTACTCTACTTCACATTTTTTAAAAAGTCTATGAAACGGTTCGAAACACTGTAAATTTTCTTTTTTATTGATAATTCAAGTAGGTAATCGGGTTTTCGAATATTATCGAGTAACTACTTTCACAGTCGAATAATATTTACTCGATTCTAACAAATATTTACTTGTACTTGAAAAATTATCGCTATCGCGATTCGTGACCAGTGAGGCAATATTTACTGGTGTCAAGTAGATGATATACAAGTTATCAGTAATCGGAATATATAATTGATTGAACGCACAAAATCTTTCAAAATTTTCGAAGTAGCAAAAATGGTGAAACAGTTAACAAATTTATTCATATAATAATTGAAGCTATTACTCCTTGATCGCAATGAAAAATTCAAACATTTATTCTATTTCCGTGAATGCATTGAAATTATATGAAGTGCTTTTGAAATGACGAAGGGCTAGTGAAATACCAGTCAAACGGTCATACAGGATTCGTGAAGGTGTTAAATTCTATGAAATTCTTGTAGAATTCTTTACGAACTGCCTGAGATATTGGGCCTAAAATGGATGAGACAGCTTATTATACTTTGAGGTAGTTTCCCTTCTCGGAAAATCTGCGATTTGAATCTAAGGGAAACTAACGTCGAGTACCTTAGCAACAGCGAAGTTGGACCTACACCGAAGTTTAACAAAATGCAAAGCAGTTTAAGAACTAAAACTTCCACAGATGGTGCCAGTAGCTGGAGCTGGTATTCAGTTTAAAAATTTGCATAAGCCTAAAGATTTTGTGCAAGAGCCAATAATGGACTGCAGTTTTGCATGATATGATAGTCGTTCTGTGTCTCGGCTGAATATCAATTTCAGTACATATAGTTAATTCGCACTTAAGAAAGTCCAGCTGCTGGCTTTTCTCTCCTCCTAAAAAAATATAAAAAAAAGGACCGAATCCCATAGCCGTAAGCCAGACGGACAAGAGCGTTGTAAAAATGCCTGAGATAACACAACCGACGGTATGAACGATGCTCCAAATTTTTGTGTTGTGTATATTTCAGCTGAACAAATGGATCGAATAAATGAGTGACATTGCATCATTGGTGACATTGATGATTGACAAAATACGATCTACTCTTTTTATTCATTTTTGAACACTGTTTGCGCTAGATAAACCGAGGGGCGTATCGGTGTCAGGTGTCGCATGGTTGTGAAGCGGCTGTTAAAAGGGTCAGTTTGGTATCAAGCTTCGCGATGCACGGTTTAGCACGGTGAAGAAAAATAGTGTGGTGTGTTGAATCGAACGATTTATTTGAATCAGTAGCTCCGAGCCTTGAGCCTCGGTTCGACGATTGCTCGTTTATCGACCCAGATCGAAGCCCAAAGGTTCCCTAATCTATTTCAAAGTTTATAACAATAGATGTGTTATAGTTATCGCCGCTGCTCCATGCGCCAGACGCCCTACACAAATTGCTTAGAATTTGGACCGCCATTGTTTAGCCAGACATCCCAGAGGCTTATCCAAAGCTACTAACTTGGCCCAACCTCGAGTTAACCGTCATCAACTGATTAGCTCTTTGGAACGGTTGATTTATTTCGTTGCTACTATACCCCCCCATTGTTAAAGAGGTATTGTCAAAGCGGAATAAGTCCTTCAATTCAAATCTCGTCCTCCTCGTACGTCGTGGGTACGACGAACTTCCTGTGGCCAAAACATACAGGGTGTAAAAATACCCAACAGAAAAGCCCCCGTGCAGGAAGAGTAAAAGAAATGACAAATGGTGTATGCGCACATCGTAGATGATCTGATTTCCGCACTTGGAGTTTTTTTCCTGTGGCGCAAGCGCAGTTTGAAATAACTCAGTTTCCACACTCGTCGAACGATCTTCTGTCTTCTTCTCACTCACAAAAAGCTATAGGGGGAAATAAGTCGATGTATTGATGTGTCAATGACTTCAGTACTTCATTTTGATTCACTAGAACTGATGAGAAATAATTCAAATGATTCGAGTTTACTGAGAAAGAAACGTACAGGGTGTAATAATATTCAACATAGGACTTCCAGTAAAAGTACAATGAGAAAAAAACAGCTGGCACATCGAAATAACAAATGGCGCATGCGCACGTCGTAAATGATCTACTTTCCGCACTAGGGCTTTTTCTTCGTGCATGCACGCGTTCAAGTCACTCTAAGGTTTCCGCACTTGTCACATAATCGTCCGTCTGACTTCCAAAAAAGTGAGGGCGAAATAAATTATTGGATCGACGTGTGAATTGCGCCGTGAAATAATTTTCATCCACTCCAATTAATGAGAACTAAGGATTAACTGGAGCAGAAAAAAGTATCATGAACTGATTTGAATGAGCAAGGAACATGAAAAATGTACTGAAATTTTTTATTATATCAACTGGAGTTCCATCGAATTACCAAGTATTATTAGAGAGACGAAATAATGGAATAAACGAATTATGGCAAATTGAGTTAGATTTGAAAAAGAAAGTTAAGGTAATTTGTACGAATTACCTTTAATCAACGGGTAGGACAAAAATTTCATAAAAAAAGTTCCGATAGTCATCTCAAATTAAGGCAAAGGATTTTTTTTTTAGGAAGAAGAAGATGTCATGAGATTAACTTAATGTAATAAATTTAGAACTCCTTAGAGCCAAAAAATTAATATGGCACTCGAATCATGAATAAACTTTCCGCTCGCAAAAAAAAAAAAAATATATCGTAATTTTTTGTTCAAAAAATTAATTTTTGCGTCAACCCGCTAAAGAGGTCGGACACGAAAAAACTTCGTTACTATAATTTGGGTTGAAAAATATTATCAGGTACATCGTTGTCGAGTTATAGCACGATCGTTTGGGTCCCAACGGGTACGAAGGGAACACGTCGTTTGGTGTAACAGGCGTCGTTATACGTGCCACTATGCCACGAGAGACGTCGCGCGTCGCATAGGCGAAGGCGTCGGTGTCGTACCCAGCAACTGCCTAGCGGGTGAAGGATGGAAAGTGGTCGACACCTATTGCATTATGCATTATTCTCAGCCGACGTCCTGCGTCGGGACGCTAGGACGAAGTTTAATTACCGTAAAGATACCTGAATTAATTACGTATCCGTTGTAAGAGAAATTCCACTTATTGTTATCCAGCGTCTTCGGACTGATTACATTTTTTTTTTTCTATTGTGACGTCAGAATTCAAATTTTTGGCTTCTGCGATCAAATATCTGAATACAGCTACACAAATAATAATAATAAAATATAACTTATGGAAAATTTTCCGAAGGAAAAAATATTGAAATTATAAACTAAAGCTGTGATACCAATTTTTCGATCCAAACTTATTCAAAATGAAGAAAAATCTATCAGATTTACTCATTCAGTGAACTATTCCCTAGAATTTCGATTTGAATTTGAATTTGAATTTATTGTCACCTTGGTAATTTTTTTTTTCATTCAACACTAAGTTAAATATTGCTATTCATTTTTTTTTTTTTTTTGAGTCAATAGCAATGGAATGTTATAAAATTGAATTATAAACAGCAAAACATCGCTAAAAAAAATTGTATCACAGCAAAATCACAGGGTAGAACAAAATCAATCAAAGCTAATAGATTTTCCTTCATTTTGAAAGACTTGAATTCGAAAAATAGATAACAAACTAATTATGTTAATAATTTTGCGATATTATTCTTCGGGGAATTTAGGAAAGTTATCATAGCTCTCGAGTAAATGAATTCAATCATGTGGTATAAGATTTTTCATGTTCGGATCGAATGGAGAGTCTCGCGAAGCCGCGGAATGTACGTGGCGCGGAAAGATTGCGATCGGTACAATTTAAAGAGGAGAGAAAAAAGAAAATTGCTCAGTCTCCTCTCCACATATCGAGACTTACTGCATGCTTGCTCTTGCAGTTAGGATATGAGATGTAGAAAAAGGTTCTCGGCTTTCTACACGCTTCGCTGAGTTTGCCCTTTCATGTCAGCTTTATGCTCGAATACGGTTTAAACCGCATGTTGTGCGTCGAACGTTACACTTCTTATTCCATGGTCTTCGGACTCTGGTTGAACATCCGTTTTTCTTTCTCTCAACTTCTCCCAGCTAACGACTAGATAACAGAAAAATTTTGCCGATAAGATCATCGAGAAATATTACAGCTGTTATAGAGAATTCCTTCTTGACCCAATTTTGTTACTTTTAATCACATCATTTTTTCAAAATAACGAGTATGAACTGGAATAAAGTGGAGTGACGATGTGAAACGAGCAAAAAGCTCGACGAGATTGAACCAATAGTTTTTACCCTCATTGCTTATCGTTAGCGAACACAAGAGCCTCTTGTTAGATACTCGACGAGAGAGTACTAGATCTAACAGTTTTCACTCTCTAACGGACTTCAGTGGTTTTTGCAAATGCCTTGCTTTTCGCATTACATAATAACGTCCATGAACTTGTCAACACTTTCGGTGTCCAGACAATTCAGAGAACATGGAACAGTGTATGAGGACATCATCGAGAAGCTTCTACGAACTTCAACATCATAGATCGTGGTCTGGCTCGATGAATAATTAAGGGAGGACTCCATAGGAGTCCTCCTACTGAATTAGAACTTTTTTGGTCGTTTAAGAACAGAAAGATCGCCTTTTTGGAACAAAAAAACCCGGATAAGTCTTCTTTCAGGAATATAAAGAAAAAAGTATAAGTGCTCCGAAAATCTGGCTCAGAAACGTGCGTGTTTCATCTCTTTGGCTCCGTCTTTGCAATAGTAGCTAGCGTAAAAGCCTGATCGTGTAATTCGTGACGCAGTGACGTTGGCCGCAATTGGATGTATTTCTGGCAATGAGAGACGAGCTGGTATAAATCTGAAACAGAAATAGATTCGACGAGATTTCATTTTTCCGTTTTGATTGATCAAGTCCGTTTGCCTTCTCGCATAGATTCGTTCTAGTTCACAATCGACTTCAGGATCGTCAATGGCTCATTACTTCATGTATACCTATTTCAATTAATTCCAACCGCTGCACCATCGATCATGTCTGTATGGAAATAAGTTCGCAGTCATCTATTTCAAATTATTTTCCTCTGAAGGTTTGAAGACGAGTCTGGCTTTTTTCTAACGGGATTAAGGAATTTTAAGATGTTTTGTGAAATGTGGAAAAGGTGGTATCCGACCTTTTCACAAATTCACCCTCCAACTGAAATATTTCTGAAAATCACACAGCGTTCAACCTTGTAGAATGCAAATGTTCCTCTGACACGAATTTTCAACGGTTTTGTTTGGTCGTGGGGAAGACCTCGCTTTTCCGGATATTACTTCTGGCTTTACCTCCACACGGTATAAACTTTGGTACAAATCCTCGCGAAAAGCTCAACGGGAGCCTTAAATCCTCTACAAGCATTCAACCACCGCGTGTGGGCACGTATGCATACATTAGGCTCAGATTCACGAAATGCGTACCTACTTTACTCCGATTGCCAAAAGTGAAATGAAAATTGGACGAAAGTTCAACCATTTGAAAAAGCTCACAGTGGAAAGTATCTATCGAAAAATTGATTTCATGTATAAGATTTCTCTTTTCTTCAGTGTCAGCAGACAGTACATTTTGAGACTTATCTTCTGTCATAAATTGGAACTTTACGTAAAAGTATAAATGCGGATTTTTCGGAGTACTTTAAAATGCTTTCAGTGTTTCGCGACAATTTCAAAAGAATTTTTTACACTCTTCCCATTTTCTGGATCTTGTTAAAAAATTGTTACAAATATTTCCACTGCAATGTACGAAAAAGCTCATAACTGTACTGTATTGTAGCTCATGTATCTCGACGTACAAGAAAGCCCATCCTTCATCACCAATATACACATATTCACTTTGCACTCCATCCTGTGGTCAGCAAGTGAAAAAGAAGCCTGTCACATCCCAAAGCCATCAAATATTGATAACAAAGCGGTGTTCTTGAAGAGTACTACATCTTTGATGCCAGCTTTACACAGATAGCTGACAGGCACTCTACTTCAGCTTCCGGTCAGTTTTCCCATGATCCTACCGCATCGTAGTTTTATCGTCAAATAGGTGAGGAAGAATGAGTCCCTGCTGAGGATCCTTTTCAAAGAAAATTTCATTTACTTGAAAAATACATTTTATTTGTATGATTCATGTATTTTTCCTTCCTCACTTATTCGCCAGTATTCAAGAGGTCGAAAAGAACACGTAGTCCTAATGTCTATAATTCTATATACTCATACAATCGATCATCAGTAAGTCAACTATACTCAGCAATTGTTATCATTCAGGTCTTCAATTAGGTTCTGAAGTACAGCGTGAGGTTAATTGATCCTTTCTTCAAAGAAGGCGATTCAGACGGAATTTCAAAGCCGTTGTAACAATTTTCGCATAGCCGTGAATAATTGCGATGTGGTAACGTGTTTCATTCAATTTGGTTATTAATTGATGAAAGAAATATATAATTGTATAAGTATGATTGATGGTGGCCCCGTGATCACGTGAAGTAAGTTGCAGGTAGTCGTGCAGCTGAAATTATGCAACTTTTGCATCACATAACACACACCCGTTGCACTAAACGTTTCCTGGCAAGTGGACTAACAACTTTTATTACAGTCACCGATTATTCAAGCGTTTTGAACAATCTCACGCGATCGCTGAATTTCATTTTTTTTTTTCTGGTCCATATCGTGCCTCTAAAAAGTTATTTGATATATGTATCGTCAAAAGTATGCCGTGCGATTCGCGGCACGCTCGGCACTCAATCATCAACGTAACTCTCAAATTTTTGTCGGGTCGGATGCCAGTAGTTGAAATATTACCCGAAAAAAAAAATGCAATAATATAAAAGCATTCCTACAATTTCACATAGTACCTTTTTTTCAACATATGATTTAACCTAATTCTCAGAAAATTCCGTCTACCCCAGATATAACGCGGAATCGATCGAGGCATACAGCGGCGCATATTCTGAAGTCATAGGACGTAGGGCAAGATATTTTCTACCCTGTCTCCTATACCTGTGGATACACAAATTTCTCACAGTCTTCAGAGTCGTTTTATACGTGATCATAACTTTTCCTAGAGGCGTTCTATACTTTGGTAGTAAACCCTGGAACTATGAGGAGGCAAATTGAGTCAAGTGTAACACCGAAAGACGGTGGCGGTTTCTGATTTTGTTACGAGATGCTTCTGTTTAGTGGCAGAGAATAAAGTGAGGACAAACTACTCCCATCTAGTAATGAAACTCTTTAAAACTTTCATCGGAATTGTGAAACCGCAATTTTCACGTGGTTGCCTACTGAGGAACTTCGGGGATTGTTAGGGACTGAAGACAACGAAGAGAATGAAACAACCTGCGGCAACCGCTACGCTGCGAATGGAATACCAAGTATTTCGGGTCGTCGAGAGACTCAGGACGCATAAGAGTGGAACATTCACTTTCAAATGATTCTTTGGTTTCGTTATTCGGGAAATGAAAGGAAATCTTGTCTCGTCAGTCTCCGAGGAAAAGCCCCAACTCCCTAATTAATTTCTGTTTCAGATTCTCCCAATTTTTTGCTCCAAAATCTTACCTCCTCGTGTTCGTTTCTTCCGCGACTCTCACCTGTCGCTAGCTTCCGAGCCAAGTACCAACGTATATATAGTTGAACTCTTCGTTAGTTAGATACGTAGGAACGCAATGAGACACGCGAGATGTACTTACCTGTACACAGTGTCCTCTCGTCTCGTGCCAGCTGCAGCAGCGGGGTAACTTCAGTATTTTATTTCCTCCGCAAGAATGAATGAACCCAGCTAATCGTGTTTTAGGACCTCCTTCAGGAGCTTCGGCTGCACTATTCGCTTTTGTCTATCCTCAAAGACAAATGTGCTTCCGAAGCTCAATTTATATCAATAACAGCCTCGTTTTTCGGGTCAATGAAAATCAATGGTCACTACCGAGGGCTATTCACTTGTAGGTAGTCTTTGGAAGTCTGTGGAAGTCTTTGGAGGTCGGAAGTCATCCGTTACATTTTTCCCTGTCTTCGCCCCTTCATGCAGCTGAAGTCTTTAGTACGAGGAATGCGCTTTATCAACCTGCAGTTCACTGCACCGGGGTACAGCGTCAGGTTAGAGTTGGTAAAAATGAAGATGGAGTGAAGGAAAACGGTGGTTATTTAAGGTACGTACGACATACCGCACCCAGGTGGATTCAGGGTGGGGGCGGACTCAGGGTCAGTCTTTGAGGAACACGCGCATTGATCGCATCGCTAAAACCAAGGAGACAAGAGTCTTGGAGTAGACTGAGGCTAGACGCCGTTGAGTCTGGCTGAGATTTGAGTAGATAAGAGTAGATCAGGTTCGGTGAAAAATAGTATATTTTCCAAAAGTGCTGTTGAATTCCTTCGAACAATCGGAATAGAATATAAGTGATCGAAATTTTCCTCCCAGTGTCTCGGTCTCACCTGACTGAAGCCTTAGAGCTTCGGTATTTCACGCACGTTTCTACATCATCCTGCTACTTTATTTTCCTTTCCTTCTCTTTCGAAGAAGGTACACATATCCAGGTTTGAGTGAAGATAAAACAAAGCGTGAACGGAAACTGTAAAGATACCGATATCCGAAAGGATGTACAGTCTAGAGTTTCGGAAATTTTTTACTCCGAGGAAAGTGAACTTTGAAAGAAGCTCATTTTGGGAGGCGCTCGATCGGACGGTGAATAAAACGGATCGAGGCCGTTCGTGATCCTCGGATAACTTCCGGTTCGGGGGGCGTGAAAACAAGGGGATTCCGGAGGGTGGTCACCCAGAAAGACTTGCGTGTTGAGTCATTTTCCAGAGATGGGAGATGCACCCCGGCCTTGCGCCATCTCGCAGGCTACGGAATTCGGTTGGACGTCAGTTCTCGCGTTCACCTACTTAGCTGCGGATCGTAGCTCCGCGAGAAATTTCTCAAAATCATGTTCGACCGATGATTAATCGATATGGACATGAACTGTGCCGGTGTGCCGAGGAAAAATGTACAGTTTCAGTGATCGAAAAGTTTACAATTCGGTTTTGACGTTTTCGCGTCATCGGACGTTACCAGTTCTGGCTAATTCGGTGCTTTTGATCCCCGAGGATTTATACGGGTTAAGCTCTGGACTACCGAAAATTCCACTTTGGTTAATTCAACAATTATTGACGGACTTTTTTCGTTTGCTTGGACCATTCGAAAGTTCGATAGTTGAATTTCTTTCAGTTCGTTTCTAATCATAGAAGAGATAAGAGGAGAAATGAAATGATATTACATATGACCTATAAATTGACCCGCACCGAATCGAGATACGTTTTAATATCTTTCTTGCGCAGAACTGGGTCGACCCCTCACAGCAATCCACAAAGTGGATAATAGTTTTGTCACTTATTCAAGAACCGCCGCGGGCGGCTCTTAGCTCATCAATATTTCTCTCTCCTAATTGATCGACGCTGCGTTATTATTCAACGATTGTTAGAATTCGAATATTTTTAGCAGCAAAATAATCATAAAATGTGCAATTTTCGATTTACAACTATATCCTTGTTTTTATAACGAAGAATAATTGTTTTGGAATTGTCATATCGAATAATTATAACGTGGGTGCAGTGAAGAAGAGTGAATAAGTAACTATTGCCGGAGTGCAGTGTCGTATTTAATTGAAAATTGCTGTTTCGATAGTTTTGTCAAAACAGTATCAAACTCCAAATTTTCACTTCACAAAGTGCTAACAAAAACCCCGAGTTATCGACATGTTGAAATTTTGCTCACCGACCAGACGGCGACGTAACGGAACGGTGAGAAGTTCAAAATTTCAGGTTTCCAGTATTCGAAATTCAACATTTTTTCTATATCCAATTCCGGTCCATTTCCAGATTGAGAAAATCCCTGTGGTTCTCCCACTAGTTTTACGGTATCAGAACATGAGTAAATCGTAAAATTCCCCGCGGTATAGTTTCTAAGATTAGACCTAGGAATATAAACGAAAAAGCAGCCGAGCTGGCTCCCGAGCATATGCGGTAGCGGCGGTGCAGGCGTGAATCGAGCCTCGCTCTCATGCGTGTTAATTCGTCGGAGCGATAAAAGCAGAAGTCTATCCTCCAAAAATAAGCATGATACACGACTGGCTCATTTCAGTATCAACAACTGATTAAAAAATAACGAGTATAATAACACGTCTTCTCTTTCCTTCGGCATTGCCCGCAGATATGAAAAGAATTTATTCATTCGCCCACAATCTTGCCTATAGCTGCAGCATTTACCCCGGCTATTTCTAAGCCCATGATACACGGGGTATTAATTTATCGGAACATCGCGTGGCCGTAAAGTTTGATACTTATTATTTTTTTTTCTCTTCTACCCCTGCACCTTGTGGTTCATTTAATGACATACATTATCGACCCTGGGCACGAGGGGTATAATAAAATCGCTATATCAGCCGAATTCTTATCTTTTTTTATTTTTCATTTGTCCACCGTGTAAATTTATGCAGTACATCTTCGCAGAAAAACTTGTATCGTTGTTCACTTCGTGACGATATGAAATTTCTGATTACAGGTGAACCCGGGAAGTAAAGCGGCTCAGCAGGGGGTTAGAGAGGGAGATTTGATAAGCAGCATCAACGGGAAACCAACACGAAATCTGACAAACAGCGAATCTCACGATCTGCTAAGAAGTTCCGGGGAGCAATTGACCCTCGGTTTAAATCAGTGAGTAGAGTTGTAGTCTATACCGATGTGAACGAGGTTTGATGGATCTCAGCATCAGAGAAACGACTTAAGAAACGCTCGAGTGTTTCGCTTTTTCCCATTTGGAAAGTCCGTCGTTACGGATGAATTCGTATCCTGGAATAAATAAGAACTAAATGAGAAAGAAAAAACCGGGGAAATCGTGCTTGTGATAATTTGTACAAGCCCGCGTAGCGATAAGCTAATTCCACCAGGGGTACCGCCTTCAAGATTTTTATCTACGTTAAATCTCATGATCCCTTGAGCAGGATTTAAAGCACTTTAGCAACCGCGGCTGCAGGATAGTTTCTTCTCAAATCCCATTTAATATTTTGAATATAAAATGATCATATCACTGTTTGAATTTTTCTCTTAACGTAGATAGGTAACAATATATTGGCAATTTTATGCGTGTTCAGAAAGAAGACATTGACTTTACATTTCATTGTTAGTACAACAATAATAATTTCGGTTCGGGCTATTCTTCGGTCTTTTACCTGTTTTTTCATTTTTCGTTTTATTATTCATATCCTTTCTATTCATTTCCATATATTTTTCCGTATAGAATTTATTTCATTTGTTTGTTAAATTTGTTATTTTGATAAATTATCGTGCAGTAAATATTCAAAATAATTTTTTTACAGTGTAGCTATGGGTTCAATCATCGTATAGAATCTGTCTTACGTTCAATCTAGCGCTACAAATAATTTATTCACAATTAGAATAACATACCCAGAAAATTTTCAGAGATCGTTTGATGAAAGTAAAAAAATTTAACTTTCACGCAATAATCGATTTTTCAACTCGTATATTTTACGATTCTCACCCCGTTTAATTTAACTATAAAAAAATAAACAATAATAGTGGTAAGAAGTCCCTCAATACTTGAAATAAATCGAGTTCATACAAAATGTTAATCTAGATTGAATTTTTGTTGTCTTGACATTTTGGCAATGTAATTCTATTAGAGCTACTAGGAAACCTTTAAATATCGATATTCTTCACGTGGGAATGACTCTCGGAGTCCGCTGTACACTGGCGCATGTCATGAAGTCCCTCGAAATCTGCAAGTTCCATGAACATGATTAATTGCGCAAGAAGATCTAACGAAATTGTACTCGCGTGACTGTATTAATGTTTTTCATTCGTGACAAAACCCTATCTCCTCAGATACCATTAAAATGCACCTGATGGCTATCCTCGGCAGTGTTCAACGCTGTGTGGCGACCTCGGATCATGAAATAGGTCTATACAAGAGCGTCAAATTAATAGTGGATTAAATTCAATTTACACAGACTAGGTTGAACAAGCTAGTATACAATTTTCCTAATTTTAGGTGTACCTGTGAAGGGATTAAGAGATTTGAACGTTAATGACTCATAGATTTCATGTACCTGCGCAGGTATTCAACAGGATTTGTTTGTATGTCCGTGGAGAGCTTGCGTACAATCTACAAAACGCTTTGGTAATTAATTCACGATTCTGTGTGGCGAGTGTTCTCTCTTGATATGAAATGATGAATTGAGCTGACGTTATGAAACAGTCGGGAGTTGAGCGATTAATCATCTCATACCAACCGTTAGTAAATTTCAACAGAATCTTAACGATAGTAATACAAGAATTTATCTGCACACAGAATCTACAAAAAAAGTATGGTTAGAATGATGACAAAAAAAAAACGAACAGAACCTTAACAGAAAAAAAAAGTCAGTGGAAATTCGCGAATAAAAATCTAACGATTGGCCAGAGTCTGATATGGCACAAAATCGTACAAAAGTGTCGCACAATGACACGGATAGACTGATTGAAGCCGGAAACACGCCGACAGGCAGCGAGGTCACGTCAGAGGGGAGCGCCTCGTTTTATAGACTTGAATTTTCAATTGTATTCATTCGGTTGTTCGAGCTCATGCTCACGTATGTGAAACGTACACGATAGTTTGGCGAAGTGATCGACTCGTTCTATCAGACGTTTCGATCATCCATGCCAAATTTTTGCCATTCATAAAAAAGAATCTGATCCACAATAATTTCTACATAATATGAGGTACATGATGCTGGGGTAATTTTATTTTATCATAGAGCGCAGGGTTGAGCTGTCAAACTTACTGATAGCCTAGTCTTGAAGATTGAGTGGAAACCCTCGAAAATTTGCCAAATTCAGAGTGATTATGATCCCGAGGAATGTAAAATTTCAGGTTCCTGTCATTTGAATTTGAATTTTTGTTGTAGGGAGGGAACTGACTCGCCTAAACGTCGCATATACAAGAGTAGTCTGCAGGAGAACACGTCTACAGAAACTCTGAAGAGTAAGTTGTTCATTACAGCGATTATTCGATACAACAAATTAATATTCACTCCGAAATTAGAAGCAATCCAAAGATTCTCAGAGAGTTCTGTAAAATTTATGGTGGTCATTAATCAGCAAAAACCTAGAAGTCAGAAAAAATTTTCGACCTTTTTAGTGGCCACTTGAACCCCCAAAAGTCTGAAAGAAGAATTTGAAGAATGTCCAGTTGATCTCGAATTACATCTTCGTGATTTGTAATGAAATTGCTGACCGAATTGCTTCCCGAGTTTCTAATTGATCATCTTGCATTATCCAATTGGTTAAAGTGGTAAATTTGCGTTTCAGGGATCACCACAAAAACAATCAGTACAAACACTCGGCTGGTAACATCGGAACAGAAGACTAACGGATCTGGTGAGTATCAAGCATTCATCGTCAGTCCCAAAGCACAGAGCCTCAGATCCTCCCCCTCCTTGCGGGGGAGTGCTTTACTCCGTATAGACATTGGATCAGTAATCCATTAGCCGATTAGACCGAACCTCTAATTCTAGGATAAGTCGAGCTCGACGGGTAATCGAAAGCCGATATTCGTTCAGAAAGATGCTGATGATATACTTTCTCGGATTAGGATCAAGATAACTAATTTTTAAAGGACTATTTAATTTTCAGGACTCAATGATCAATTGGAGATTGCTAATTGAATCAAACGTCTTATTCGCGGATTATTATGACACAGATTGGAAATTTCCGGAAAACTAGGACGTCGCCTTTAATCGAATCAAGCATCGTTTCACGAAGCACTTTCTGCGGAAAATTGAAAGCAAATAGAAATTTGTTTCATAGTGTTGGAGACGTAATTCGTTATCGATGTTCCACTATCTCAACTCAGATTCAATTATTATCTTTTCCTCATCGATGATGCCGAGTCTGCTACACTCCGTTACCTCTATTATCCGGTGTTCAATACAACGCGTAGGAAGCTTACTCAGAAAATTAATTAATTGCTTAATCACGGTACACTGATCAATATTTCGGCTTCTATTCCAATAGCCACACAACTGCGTGGCTAATTGATCGAAATCGATGTCCTTTCACGTCTCCTCCACACTGCGTGCAGCTTTCACGGAGATTAACCACTCAATTCAAAATTGCGATAGCCCGGCGAAGACATGGTGAAAACGTTGGGTTGTTTTGAGCGGGCGTAGGTCTCCCCTAATAAGGGAACAGAGTGCGATCAGGTACAACCCACGCATGAAATTACCAAATTACACAGCAGAACTAATGTACCTCAACCTCAAGAAGCGAATCCCCGGGTTACCAATCAACAATCTTTGTGGGTTCCAACTCCTTCCATTACTCGACGTAGTTCTGGTTCCTTCGCTCTTTGACGATCTTGCTCTTACACACACAGCGTGATGTCTGGAGAACGAAATTACCCGATGTTACGGACTCGTGGTTACCCATAGTGTGCACCTCTACTCCTTCAGCCGCACCCTTTGACTTAGACGTTCTTTGACTACCGACCAAAGCGATCGAGTCTTTATACAATTTTTCAAGAGACGTGTTCCGATCTTTCTGTGTTCTTCAATTTTTTAGTTTCTGTATAGTATTCTCATTAAAATTGCGGAGAATCGATTTGATTAGCTTTCTGAGAACCGCGCTGGCGCCCCTTGTGTGACGTATTCATACGTCACGTGACATTGTATATAGATATTGTGTTTTGTTTTGTAACCGTGACGTTATACGATTCAATCAACTCAATAAACATCTTCTGGGGTGAAATTCAATAACGAGAATTGTTCACATTTCATCAATTGAAATGTCAACGATTTTATAATTATCGATCAACAATTGACTACATTTGGTGAAATTTAAATGTAATTCAGTAGACAATTATCACTTGGCAGATGATTTACGATATGGAACTGTAAAAGTGGAAGGATTACAGTCTCTTCTATAATGCGAATAACTGATCGACGATCGATTCGATAGTGCGAAACGAATTCCGATGGTCACGAACCGCAGTAATTAGCTAATCATTTCCGGTATTCAACGTGATTGAACGAAACTATGTCGATATTGAAGTCAGCCAATATCAGACGGTTTGAATCTCTGCTGAATATTGATCGATATTCCATCTGGTAAAAAATTCAGTGACGGGATTGTCGTGAGAGTGTTTAAAATATAGAAAAAGTAATAGATTAAAAGTCAATGAAAATGAAGCTCCTCGCGTGTTCTCAGTGCTTATCGGGCGTCGACGAGGCGGGTTCGTCGCGACGTTACAGAGAAACAGAGACTGAAAATCCGTTGATAATGACAAAACGACCTGCGGTGAATAACCCGGTTCGAAAGACTTCTTTCGCCGCGAAAAAACCATTGCCGAGAGTATTACGCGCACTTGCTGCTCCTTGGAAGTCGAGGAGGTCCAAGCCGAAAGTGAGCAAAATAGAAACCAGGCATAAAGTGAAAAAGCGAGACTTGCTCAAGGAGAGAACTGACGAGGACACGATTTTTGAAAGTGGAAAAAGAGGAGACGGGTCAGGCAGGGATAAATCGTGGAAAAGAGTGAGCGATGAATCCAGTAAATTTTATTTGGAACCATTATCACCTGAACGTATTGAGAAAATTAAGCATCTGGACAGACAGAGGGAGAAGATTAGTGGGGCTCGTGAGACTGATGAGTTGGAGGATGAGTATTACAAGTACTTGGAAGCTTTGAAATTTTTCACCGACCCACCGTCTTGTTTCAAAGACGGAGGCGAGGGTAAATTCAACACGTTAGATTTCAAACTGATTAACACAATCGCAGTCCCGGGGGATTCTAAGACTTCTGAACCCAGCGAGGTGAGTTTTGAGAACAAACTGAGCACTTTGGACTTCAGGAAAATGAACACCGTCGGTTTATTATCTGCTGGAGAAAGTTACGTCAATTTTTGCGACGAACCTCTGGACGAAATGATTCAAGAACACATGAAGATCGAACAAGCCATGATCAATCTATTCGAAAAGGAACCGATTCTCAAGAAAAAACAGTGCAATGAAAAGAACGAGTCACCAACTGCTGCGAAAAAGAAAGAAGGAAAATCGGTTCGGTTCAGAGTCGAGGCAGCACCAAAGTCCGAAGATCCTGAAGAAGCAGTGGTCAACAATCTAATGCTCGTCCAACAGGAGGCAGAAGATTTGAACAAGGCTTTGGCTCGAAAAAAGTCACTAAGCATCGAAAACATCCTGTTGGAAACCGACTTTGATATTCTCGAACAAATTGTCGCTTCATCCGGTGTCAAAGAAACGATCGGTACGTTCATGATTTCTCTATCGCAAATAAAACTTTTACTTCACGCATCGGAGTGAGTTATCTTGGAGCCGTCACCGAAAGTAGTGCCCACGCGTTGTGGGACTTTGACGAATATTGTAATGATGCAATTTCTGATTTATTGGGTCATATTTCCTGAGCAAGAGAGCCCAGCCTTCTGTCGTGTGTAAAATATCGACTATTTTAATGCGGAGCGATGACTTCGAACGTGCCTCGACAACCGGTCAAGCTCATCAAAGCGTTCTGCCTACGGAGATGCGCGCATTTATAGTATTCTCGGTTGAACAATGCCTCCCGGAAATAGCTATCTCCGTTGTTGTGCGTTTTGTTGTAGTTGTTGACCGACAGGAAATTGTTCCTTTATCGATAAAGTCATTCCAGAGTTCAATGGACAATGCGAAGCACCATGATCCAATTCAGAGGTTCAGGAATTTTTCTGATTTCCTCAATCTCCGTTGCAAAGTCTCTGCCAAAGCACGCGTTTGCTCTATGATGATCGCCATTTGGCAGACGTGTAACGATCCGTGTGACACGCAACCGATACTCAATTATTCCAAATTGATATCATCAGACGCGATGAACAGCTTAGGAAAAAAAAATGTGAGACAATGGAGTTCGAATGACGTGATCGATACACGTAATAAATGATCGTCTCCGATGTGCAGAACGTGAGTCATCGCTAAACACCCTGCAATTATCACGCGTCTGTAGAATCGAAAAGAATAGTCTAATTGTAAATTTTTTAAATCCTGAACAATAAGAACACTGGACGTTTCCTATTTTATTGAAACTAGTCGATTAGTTTTATTCGCACAGTTTTGAGCTATGGTCTGATCGTAATAACCACAAATCGTGTGAATGCGTGCGAAGGGCAACCATGCACTGTATGAAGTAAACGTTTATATCGATAACATTTTAGTATAGGGCCCCCATAGGACTCACATGGGTGCGTCGTCACGGTTTATAGATGCCAAGCCCTCGCTTCCGCAAGTCGTCATCTATCTTCCGCATGGTCGATTTACCGGGCCCCTTTTTTACCCCCTCCATTTATACCCCTCATTTCCCATGTGTCTGGTATGTACGTCTAAACAGATTATGCAATTCAATGATATTTGATTGAGTGACCCAATTCTTGAGTCGAGAACTTTTCGAATCGTTTCATTTCCCATGGGAGTCTGCAATTAACACGAGGGAAACAGAACGTAGCTGGAAATGAAGAAAATAATAAATCCGCTTTCTTATACGTCTCGAGTAGAGACCCAGAACTAATTAGAGTGTCACTCGGTTTCTCAAGAGCCCAAGAAACGGGACGGGGAAATCTTAATCAACTGGTTTTACTTGGATCCTTGAGTAGTCAAAAGGTTCGACATGAAAACTCTTGTTGAAGAGGACCGAAATTAATTCATCGATGCACAATTTCATGTAATCACTCACAGTGCCGTAATTAGAGGTATCGGGAATGGAGAGGGACATTGAATACACACACGGAAGGAAGTGGGGCTCGGAAGCTTCACCGTGCATGAAGAACCCGCGTCGTGGGTGGGGATGGGTTTGAAAATCACCACAGAAAACTGTCCTCGGTTCGCGAGGTTTCATACACTCGGTACTCGGTGTATCGGCATCAAACGTGTAACATATCGGTCGGAAAGGGAAAAACAACCGGACTTTACATCATCGAGAGATCAAGGGATCCGTGCGTGATTTACATTCCGTTGAAACCGTTGAACCGTTGAACCGCGTGTGCCATGTGTCGATATCAGTGATCGTGACCTGTCGGTCTTGTGCCATTTCTATCTCCGAGAGGTGAGAAACAATCCACCCCGGGGCAAGATTAGCAAAAAGCGATGTAATTCCCCCCTCATGTATTCCACAAACGTTCGACCCGCCGGAGGGTAAAAAAGCTTCTGAAAGCTCACATAGTGAAAATCGATCTTCGATTTGTTCAACGTTCACTTAGACTCGAAGCCCCTTAATTACACGGTGGAATGAAGATCACTTTGATTGGGATTTTTGAATGAAATTCAACCTGCACTATATTAGACAGTAAAATCAAGGATTACGTATGTTTTTTAAATCTTCCAGAATTCAGAAGGCGTCATAACAGTTTTTGGCACTGATGAGGATATAGGATATCCGGTTTCAAACAGTCGTAAATAAAAAATATCAGACATATCCCATTGCATAATGTTTTGTGAATATAGTCCTGGCGATTTAGCAATTTTCTAAAAACTGTACGAAACCAAATTTCATAATAAAAATCCAAACTGTTCACTGTTACAGATGATACGAAAAATGACAGAAGTTACGTCAATCAAAACGGTGGCCTAAACACATCGACGAAGAAGAGCAACGGTGAAGTTCAGAGTAAGTTTCACTCGAATCTAACTTTTGACTACAGATTTTTCTTCTCTATTGTAACAAATTTTGAAAATTCATTGGCTCGAGGCATGAGGACTGCATGTAATTAACCTGCGACACTCATGATGACAACCACTTTATCACGTGAAGCTATTCTCATTCTTACACACACACACACGTTTTGCGTTAACTATAACACCTAGAGCTGAAATATTTGCGCTCACAAAATACCTGCTTCATATCTTGTTGGTCACGTGACCTCCCTATAGAGCTCATTGTCAGAGTATAACCTAGACTATCGCGATTCATTCGTATACTGTGCAGAATATCAGCAACGAGATTTACTACGTAGTGAGGATACCCCTGCGTGGTAAGACGTCTAAACGTAAAACGTCTGCTGGGAAAGTCTTTATGTACTATTCTTATCGCCGCGCTTATCAACGTGAGGCCAATTCGTGTTGGAGAATATACGTATCTTTGACAGTTAGTAGTTTGGTCTCGTGGTAGACGGTGTGAATGGCGAGGAGCATTCTTGAAACCTTTTTCATTTCTCTTCTTCTTCTTCTTTTTACGTCTCACTTTTATCGCATTGTTTTGCATTCAGCTGTGCTCGAGTACTATAGGATAGAATCAAACCGGAGTGGCCCCAAGGCATGATATTAATAACGTGCTCGTAAGTTGTGGCTTGTGTTGCGTCGTGGTCATTATTCATCCTGGCAATTTTACAAAATACAAACTTCTTCCTTTCCACGATATTTTGTCATGATAAAACGAACGGGTATACCAGGATCAGAAATGAACACGCGAAGAGTTTGTTTGAAGATTAAATATATAAATAAATTAAATGATTAAATTTTATCAGCATCAAAACATTTTCATCCCCTCGGTTTTTGAAATCGCGTAATCTGTAGACGGAGCGGACTTGGATTACGCGACAGACGCAGAAGACTGTAGCTTAGCGATGCCGCAGAATTCGCGATCACGTAAGAACCGTAGAAATCGAAACCGGAAGCGATTCCAGCCTGCGAAAAGTGACAACTGTTCCTCAAGCAACGAAACCTCTGCAGAGGTCGCTCCGCCGCACGAACAGAACGAAAAACGTTTCAGTCCCGTTGACGAAAACGGGGAAACTGCTGAAACTATACCAATCAAAAGAATAAACGGAGATGGGCCGGAAGGATCCTCCGAAAACGTCGATTCGGAAAAGGACGATGTCGTCTACGAAAATATACAATTTGCCAAAAAGAAGCCCAGGAATCGATGCCGGATAGAGAAAAAGGCCCTCGACACGGGGACGAGAATCTGCGAGATAACCACGATTCAGAATTTTCCCTGCGAAGCGAAGATCGATCACATACCTGGTGTCGGGATTTTGGAAACTGGACAATCTAAGGCTCCCGAGCCTCACGTGACGGTCGTCGAACCCATGGAGCCGTTATCGAAGACTGTTACGTCGAAGGTCAAGACACTCGGAGAGCAGAACTTCGCCCTTGCTTTATTAGCGAAAAACAATAGCCTCGATATCCACGAGGTCAGCGATAGCGACGTGGAGCCAGACAACAGCCGAGTTATCGTGGTTGAAGTTGAGTCGGACATCGAGAGAGAACCGGTTGGAGAAGTGGTCGTATTTGAGAATAAGGCTGTGACTCAATCGGAGAATATCGAGGGAGACGATACCGAAAATAAGACCGTGATTCAGTCGGAAAATTTCGAGTCGTTTGAGACCCTCGAAGAATATTACGATGACCTAAAGTCGAAAGAAGAGGCGAAGAATAAAGCCGAGAATCCAGAATCCGACGAGGATAGATTGCTGACCGCCGAAGAAGAGGAGCTGCTGAAGCCAGAACCTCCGATGTCGAAAGACGTTGAGGAGAAACTCCGCTGTTTCATAGAAGGTTTGAACCTCCCATCTTCGCCCGAAGAGGCGAGGGAGGATTGTCAGAAGGCTGAAGACGAGAGGAGCAGAGCGGAAAGTAAGGCTGCCAAGAAAGCAAAGAAACGCGCGATCCTGGAGTCCTATTTCTCCGAAACACAAGCAGCCAACAGATTCCTCGGCATTATTCAAGAGGAGGGTGAAAAACTGTCCGAAGATGACGAGCAGCACATAAGAGACTTCATCAACGAGGAAATAAGCAAATTCCGAAGAGAAGAACGACAGTTGAGGGAAAACGAAGAGGGAACTAAGGAGGTCAAGGAAACTCACATCGACATCAAAATCGACGGTGCCGAGGTCGTCTTCCTCAAAGACAGCCCCGAATCTCTGAGCACAAAGGACGCCGAAAGTCCCGAAGAAGAGAACGTCTATGAAAAAATTGAGTTCAAAAGGCCAGAGCCTGACGCTCCCGAAGTCGTCAAGGTCACGACTTTCGTCAAGAATTTACCCGTCGTCGAGGATCTGAAGAACCAAAACCCCCCAGCTCTCGTGCAGTCCTCGACTACCAACCACGTCAACGGTTGGGATGCTGAAGCGAAGCATCCACCGCATCCTCCTAAAAGGTCTTCCAGTTTTAATAACGACTTGGAACCCCAGCGGCCACCGACTCCACCGGAAATCGACTATCCCGGTGACCTTCCTGCGGTCCCGCCACTTCCAGAAAGCGTGAGCGTGGCGCCAGCGGTGCCGCCGTTGCCTCCGGTTCGCAGAAAAAGCGTCCACTTTGCGGATGTTGATGAGACGATAATCATTCCAGAAAGACCGCCACCACTGGAGCAAGAGAGTTCTGACTGTTCGACGGAATGTATAGCAGATTCGATTTATGAGAACATAAATCTGACTCGAAGTACCTGCAACAACTCATCGGGACATCAGCACAAGGTACGAGTATGCCAGTCGAACGTTAAGACGGAACAGAACACCGTGGATTTCATCAAGACGCTGTTGACCGTCTTGACGCAACGGAACACGACGTATCAGGACGTTCAGGGATTTTTATCCGGTTTCGATCTCGGAGTACTTCCGAAAAATATCAGAGATATAATCGACGAGCTGATGGAACCCGGCTCACGTGCTTCTAGCGAAAGTGACAGCACCGAGTTGCGCAGTACTTCGGAATTTGTTGGTGAGGATTTTGTCGGGTCAAGCGGTGACGCCACCCTTGAAACGGCGCATGAGCAGGGTGACGGAATGTCTAGTGAATTGGCAAACTGTGGTCACTCTTTGAGGGAACTATCAGGGAACAGTGCTGCCGGTCAGGAGGACCTTTTTTTACCGAAAACTACGCCTAGTAGCCAACTTCTGGTACTTAGTACGGAGGAAACGCCTGTCGGAGAAACTGGGCGTAAAAAAGAACGCTTAACGACGGAGATTGACGCATCTACCGCCGGTGACAACGTGGTAGCTGGTGCGCAACTTTGCGGTAAAAATAACCAAACTAAAACCGCACTCGATGAGCGTGAGAACAGTGAGAAGCAAGGTTTGGAAGAGGCCTTGTGCACCACAACCGCGTTAAGCCCAACCGAATTCTTGGCACAAGACTCGTCTAGCAGCACGGCGTCTCTGAGCACCGCAAAATACAATCCCGAAAGATCTTCATTGACAGATATCCACTCGGTCATCCAAGACGAAGCAGATATTCCAGCTAAAAATTCACCCCAGCCTAAAAGAAAGCTCGACCTGCTCAAGGAGGATCTTGACTTCGAAAAAGACGACCAGGACTCGCCCCAGCCGATCCCTTACTCCCCGGTAGAAGACTTTTACTATTCAACCGCCTCAGAAAAATCAGAGGATGTCGATAAGTTCGCAGACGCGAAACCAGACCTGTTGAAAGACTTGTGCATAAGGAAGATCCTATCTCTGCCGTACGGAGAGCAGATCATCAACGAGATCACACTACCGAGATTCAACATCTTCAAGAACTTGCAGACCATCCAAGACACCGTGAACGAAGTGAGTGTGACAAAGTCTGGTGAAGCTCCTGAGGATATGAACAAGGAAAGACCGCGGACTTGGGTGGGCGTCCCGACCCAGGAAGACCCTCAGGTCTTCGTGTGTCTCTCGCCATCCCAGCAGACGTCGAAGAGCCACGTAAGCGCCGATAACTTGCTAGATCTGCACAAAAAGTTTGTGGGACGTCGAAGTCACCACGAAGAAGAGAATCGGGATGTAAGAACGGTGAAGACGTACAAAATGGAGGTACGCAGTCAGAGTGAGTCTGTTGGCTCGAACCCTAAGCCCGTGGGTGTTGATGATTCTAGGAATGGTGGTTGCTCGCGCTGGAGTGGGGATTGGCACATTCCAATGCCAGGCAATCGGCTCTTGGAAATTATAAAAGAAAACTCAGTAGCCAGTCCCGGTGGCCGGTCGGAAGTTAGGAAAGAGGTGATCGTGCCCAGGAGCAGAGACGCAATATACAATTATTACGGCGCAAGGTCCAGCGGTAATTCTTCGTCACAAAACACCCCGGTTCCAAAAACAACAAGCACCACCATGACACGCGTTCCGTCTTTAGACGAAAGTCAGGAGCGCCTGAGAGCAACGCGACTATCCGATTGGCTCAACTTGGCCAGGCGCAACTCGGTTGATGATACGAATAACGCCCCGAAGATGAGTAGTAATTTATTAATAGAGGAATCAACCAGACGCAAATATGAAACCACTGATAAGTCAGGCGCTAGCAACACTCCGTCAGTAAACAAGATCGCGGTCAGCAGCGCGCCACAGATATCCGGTGTGAATTCAAACAGTGAAAACGTGAGGATAGAAAAGACCGTCCACACTTCCGAATCGACGACCACGACCACCAGGAAGTTCGGAGATCCGGATCACTACGTCAATAGTGCGTTGATAGACTATTCACGTGACCAGCCAGAAGTGCCTCCGAGGTCGGTGACTCCGTTTGGCAGAAATCCGATATCATCGAACAGTGCGATAATCGACAAATCGCCGACGACCATCGAGTTCGACAGGAGGACACCGATACCGAAGAAAAACGATGGGAAACATAACGTTAATCCAGCCTTGATCAACGACAGACCGGAAGTACCACCGAAGATAAAGAGGACGGTTAATGTCGACAGGTCCTGCATCGACACTACGAGCATATTCGACAAGACACCACCGAGGAATCACCTGCAGAGGAGACGCCACCACGAGGCTGATATAGTGAAGCATCTTACTGCCATGGAGATAATGGACAATCTTAAACAACTGCAGTCCGACATGAAACGCCAGATGGACGACCGTAGGCGGTTCTCATTGCCTCAGGAGTACTTCGACAAGCAGTTGAACTACATCGAACAGCTTGAAGACCAGCTGAAGAACGTGCTGATAGCCGAAGAAGAGGAGCAAAGGGCGTTCGAAGACGTTGTTCAACATGTGGACAATATGAAACCGAGACCACACAGTGTCATTGGAGGACCGGAAGTAAACTTCAAAAATGTTCAGTCTGATCCCAACTCGCGAGACACGTGGTCGACCAAGGAATGTCAGGACGACAAAGACGGGTTCAGACACAAGGACTCTTGGCATGAGGAGTCCAAAAACGTGACCAAGGACAAATCCGAGTATGTGAAGAAGGACGGTTACCACGAGGAGTCTAAACGCACGTCTAATGAGAACGGCTACAGGACCGAAGAGTCGAAAAGTTCCGAAAGCAAGGAGGAAAGATACGTTGTGTCCAAGAGAGGAGATGTCGTGGAAAGAGTCCAGCCGAGACAGAACTTTGCGAAATCGGAAAGACCGAAGTCAGCATGTATCGCGGCTATAGCAACAAGCGGTGAAAAATTTCGCGAGCAGATGTACAACGAGTACGTGAACAAAGTACAGGAAAGAGAAGAGCGGAAACACCATAAGGTGATCAAGATAAGCTCGCACAAGGATCTGGCCGCGCCAAAGGGAGAATCTCTCAGTAAAGCGAGAGGCGGAAGTATTGAGAAGGAATTTATCCAACGTGCAAAAAATAGACTAGATAAATTTGGCATCAAACTTGACGAGAGCGAGTCTGAAGTCGAAGGTCAATCCGGTGAACGGGTCAAGGCCGACGTACCGAGCCGATACGTCATCGACGGTGACGAGGTTATAGACGTCAGGAGACTGCCGAAACACCTCCAGGAGTTCCTGAGGCTCGGTTCCCAGGACGAAGATGGTGAGTTCGTCGTGTGAGGATTGACGTTTGCTACTGTGTTCAAAGTTCGTTTAGTTTTATCGTTTTATCGTGTCAAGTGGATATATAGACGTAGACGCTCATCTGGGATCCTCGATATTAAAACACATTAACAACGTTTAACAAACCCGAGGAATTGAGAGCAAGTATTTATTTGCGTGACGATTGACGTTATCCTTCAGCATGTTTGTGTTATCCATCCATCACAAAACGAAAGTGAATGGAGAGCTTTTTATATTCATACCTGACACAAGTACGTCCGAAATCATAAAAGCTTCTTATACTTGTCTAGTCTAACAAAAAACTTGAGGTATGTGTCTGAGCATCCGGTCAGTTAAAATAATGGTTACTGAGTGTTGTCTAATCACATTAGTTGGATATATTGTTGTGTCCTGAGTTTAAGAATAAAGGGCCGACTACTAGCTGTGATAATAAAGCTGCTATTTATAAATGTCAAGACTTTTTAAACGTCTCGGCCACTCGCGGTATAACGAAAACTGTGAATAAAAAGAAATAAAAAATGAAGAAAGTTTTTTGGAGGGTGAAAGATTGCGAAGAACAACTTGTTACGTTGTTTCGAAGCAATAGCCGATCTCTAATAACAGTATTAAAAAGTTTATTTCACACAAACTGAAATGTAAAATTGACTGTGTTCTAATGCTGAATCATAAGCATGAGTTCTAGCTATATTTAAGATCGTGAGGTGGAGAGGAGAAGAAAAAAAAAATAGGCCAACAAACCGACGTCACTGCAGACTTCCAACCGACTCAAACGCCACACCGGTACCTCGGGGGCTTCCATTCGGCTATTTCTGAGCGTTGCAACACCGTCGACGGGTTAGACGTCGGTATCACGTTGCGACGCCGCGATAGTTAGGCAAAAGTTTTATCGATCGTAAATATACGGTCTAAAAAGAAGAAAAAAAATCCTATGCAACATTTTTTATTTCTCTCATTCTATTGAGACTTCTATCTATCCAGTCTCTGACGTCATTAGTATCGTTGCACAATTTCACGAAGATATTCGAATCCGAAGACTTCTTTCACTTCCTGTTTCAGCCATTGAAGATCATTAAGGGCATGTCATGGTTCAAATAATCATCTAACCCTTTCACGTAATGTGACTATTCTCCATGTTTTTTTTCTTTTTGAAAGCTTGCGATAAACTTAATCAACATTCGACGATTAACAGCTTGCTGGTAGACATTAGTGCATGGCGTTTGTATTTCGGCATTTAGGCATGCTTTTTGGTTAACGAAAGTGGCTATGGTATTCCAGCTCAAGGAAAAGACAATGCGACTGACCTGCTGCACGAGATTGATAAGGCTTTGAAATTTGGAAAGGGATTCCTGCTTGGTGAAGGTGCGTTGGGATTTTATGCTTCTTGTAATCATTTGAGAAAAGTAGTGATTGTCTACAGGCTTATTCAAATCAGATGATTGAATTGTCAATTAAAAGTTGTATAAAAATAGACTTCACTACTATACCAAATGAATTAAAAGTCGAATAAAAGATTGCTTAACAAATTACAGGTTAGTATGATGTTTGTTTGAACCAATTATATTATCTGTGATACATGTGGCATGTTTTTCAGGAATATATAATACATACGAATCTCTCTCGCGTGGCTATAATAAACTCTCTAGGGAGAAAATTAAATAGGTTTATTAGCTACAATTTACTGGTGCTGAAAGGAATAATAAGCCCCATATATGTGTGGCAGCTACCTTGCCGTAATTATCGTCCTCTAGTTACTAGGTTAGGTTAGGTTAGGTTAGGTTAGGCTTAGCTTAAGGCTTAGGTTTAGGTTAAGGCTTGGGTTTAGATTTTTTAAAACAAAATTATTTAAATTTCTCCCATACCTACGACGTTATAATTAAATGCAGCTTGTCATTTCTTATCTCAGTTCCCATTATAATTCCAGCTGAACTATATCACTGAGAAAAGAGTTTCTTTATACCAAATGAACGCATTTATTTGAAAATTTCGCGATATATTCGTTAGCTGTTAAAGAATATCTTAACATGAAGTAAATATACATGTTGTTTTAACTACTGTGGAAATTCCGTAGTATTCGCAATAAATAAAGCATTCGGTTGAGACAAAAATCCCACCATGTCTCCTCAAATACAGATTTATTAACAGTTAACAAATCTTACATGAGAGTTTGAGATTTGATGTAATTCGTGCGTAGTAGTCTGTACGCTTGCCGCTAGAGGTGAGAGCGGCGCTGAATACTCTAGCTACAGTCTCGCGAGTAAAAGCGCGCCAGTCATAATACATTCACCGACGTGAGGCGCATCATTCTAAGCTCGAGGCGAACCCGTTCCTGGGCATTATTTGGGCAGCATATTTTAGGCATGCACTATCTTTTTCGGTGGAAATAGTGAAGACATTATTCCAACAGTCACTTATCACGTTAAAAAAAATTGGGACATGACTTCTTAGTCAATAGCTAATTGGTCTAAAAAAAAGATCACCATTCGTGGATAACTGCACTGATAGAAAAGCACAATTTATTAACTATTCGTAGTTGAACTTCGTGATCGTTCTGCTGAAACAACAGGTGCGGTTTGAAGAGAAATACAAGATTTCTTAACTATTAAGAAATCCTCATTTCACTATCGTGTTTGATCGTCTGATATAACTGGACGCGAATTTTAAGGAAATTGATGATTCGTTAACTATTAAGAAATCTTTATTTGAGACAAAGAAAACACTCAAATGAATGATTTCTTAGCTATGACTAAATGTATATTTGCTTATATACGAATATACGATTCGTTAACTGTTGACGAACTTTGTTAACAACAACAAAACTCTTTTCTCAGTGTAGTAGTTGCAAAGACTTCATCCCCTTCTTTTATTTTAGTGCCTGTCTAGTGGAAAGATTCTGTTTTGAATCAAGCAAAAACATTCGTAAAGGTCATTTAAAAATAAATAAAAATGAAACTTACAATTAGTGTATATTTTCACCGAGCTTATACGAGCGAGTCGTATATTTAGTGTAATCAACATATATTTAGGTCCCAGAGCTACTGAGCAAGCCCGTCGTGCTCCAGCTATAAACACGAGAGACCCTAACGCCGCGTTGCATAATAATTTGTAGCTGGGCGCAAGATAACGCTATGCGGCAGACCACGTATCGTTTAAAGTTAAAGCACACGCTCCTAACCCTAACCCACCGGGAAATTTCAATAAATCATTTTCAACGGGTGGTCGAATCTCGAAAGAAGATTACTTAATTAACAGAAGCGATAGACGGCACGGAAAGCCATTCGATGACATTCGAGATCGATCGTTTTATTGGATAGAAGTGGGTTGAAATCGACGAAAAGCTCACGTGTTGAAATTTTCACGAAGTGTTTCGTAATATTTTTGTTTTTTATTCTTTTTCATTACCGGAAGTCGAAAATTAACCGCGTCTAGTTAGGTGGTTGTATTTGGCTCTGACTCTGGATATCGGTGGGGTTAAGAAGCGTGCAGCGTCGCGACGCCCAGTTCTCTATCGGTCGCCCCGGACGACGAACGAGCGGCTTCGCGATATGTTTTAAACTTTTACACAAAACTCAGTAAAAGCTTTCTCGAATACGCTTTTCGCACTCACTCATCTACTTTACCACCAATATTATTTTTAAAAGTATACATAAAAGAAAAACTACTGTGGAAAAATATGTTGGAAAAACGTGAGTGATTTCACGCGAAACGTTCGTCTAGTAGAACCGTGAAAAATTAATGAATTCCATATTTTCAATTTTTATTCATTCGTACACGGTTTTTTTTTCTCCTTTTGAAGACGTAGATACGATTTTGGAAAATTCGCAGTGACGAAAAACAAAAGTCCAACTTGGTATTCTGAGCCGATAAGGGAAAGCTGTGCGAAATTAAAATCATGGGTATCGTGTTTCTCTGGAAGGTCGAATAAAGCTCTCGCAGCACCTGTTTCACTTTTGTATATTCTAGGCTCGTAGCTCTGAAAATCTAACGCCGGCCAAATCTGATGACTAACAAAACCAGAGTAGCGTCAGACGGGTCTCTCGTCAAGCTTGGTTCTATATTAATGAACAGCAGAACGGCGTTACAGTAGCGCCGCTTTGGTTTCTGTATTTTCTAACCTTTTCCACTTCCTCTTTCATCTTTCTTTACCCCTCTGAAAGACTTGGTTCTAAGATATCGTTCAGTTTCCTCGAGTCTATCCAACCCAAAGCCAGCCAAAGACTGTCGAGGATTTAAAATTGGTTACCGTTCACCGTTACGTCAAAAGTTCGTTAGAATTCTAATAGAGGGGATAAAATCGGAACAATTTAAAGCCACGTGGTTCGGGTAACTTCCCTGCTTGCATCTTTGAATTATAGATGCTAATAGCCGCCTATCGCGAGCGCAGGACCCTTTTGATAATCGTTAACAAGAGTCTGCAGAGTTTGGAAATTGTTGGGGATAGTTGGTGGTTGGTTTATTAAGTGATTCGAAAAGTTTCTCGCTCAGAGACTCATCGATTACACCGAGATAATTTGATATTTTGAAAAATCGTTAATACTGTAAAATTGTCGTCTTCGGATTTTCGTTCGTTTCGTGTTGCCTTGAAAATCTTTAAATAGGTAGAATCGCGTATTCGAGTATCGTTCCGATGCTGAACAGAAAAACAGACGAACGTTTCGGGTCTAATTTAAGAATGTATAATCGTAGTGTTATGTTCCTTCGTCACTCAATCCTGGATTATATAAGTGAAACGTATGAAATTAAAAGAAAAATCTTTGGTGGTTACAGAAAACAACATGTTTGCACCTTCGTTTAAAGCGACTGCAAAAAAACCAGGTAAAATCCTGTGTATTTTGAAGTGTGTCGATGTTGTCGCTTATCAATTTTCAATATCATACGAGACATGTGTCGTCCTCGATTATCGTCTTTATTATACCTTCGTAGATAACAAACAATTTTAGAAAAATCTTCAATCCCACTAACAATTATTCCCCTCTTAAAAAAAAAAAACTCTCAGCAATTTGAATTAATTATGTCAAGTTTCGTTTCGCGCTTCGAGGACTTTTTCTAAGTAACTTTTTCTCTTCAAGGTTCAGCGAATATACTTGATGAAATAAATTAGAGAATCTGTCATTTTATTAACAAATTTTTGATAACCCGTCTTGGAGGATGAATTCAACTTTTATGAGAAGTTATAAGAAAGTTTTCTTCGTAACTTTTGAGAGGCAGTATATCTTCTCTCTTCACGCTAAGAGACAGCTGTTATAGCCCAGATCTCCTCTGACACAAATTAACACACAAGTGTATAAAATAGAAACACAAACCGCAGCATGAGACGAGAAACATGCTTTTATTTCAAGCATGTCGCGTGCATCATCACGTGGAGAAGTAATAAATATCCGAAGATGTTAAAAGTCGTATACATACACATTTACGTAACGAACTCCTAACTTCACTTCCGGTTCGATCTTATATTTCATATTTTTAAACTTCTCTAAATTTATTCTATCACAACCCTCAGTTTTCTTGTTATAAAGTTTCACAAAATTTCTGAATAACTTATCACCGTTTGTTTAATTAAAATCCAGGGCGTCTTTATGTCCATCAGCAGCCGTCGCGACGCCACGTGCGCAAACACCGTATCTTTCGCTTTGCCGTATAGCCCCTAAATACCTCACTTTGAAAACTTGAGCTTTGATAATCCCAAGACTTCACGAAGCAAACTCAAGTCCAAGGCCCTTCATTCTTAATTCAAAACTTTATACTCAGCCTGTCGATCAATACTGCCAATATACTCCCTAATTGTGATGGTACAACCAGCTTGAGTCTCTCATTGTCACTTTGATCCGTCAAAATGAATCTCAATTGTGTTAACGTAACAACGTTGAAAGCGCCTCCTCAGAGGCCACAGATTTATCAAAAGTTCCGTGTTTGTTTGGTGTGTGTGTGTGTGTGTGTGATACATCACACACTGACAACCCAACTAATATACCCTGGTGAATAGTGTTTTTGGCTTGAGCAAGATGGATTACATAATCATGTCACTGGGCTATATATGATTTGGTAGCCAAGAAATACGTGACTCAGAGAGAAAAGAGGTGCCAGGAAATCCCTCAGGCATATTTTTTCTCTTCGGAATAATAATAAACTCGTCGACGGAAGTAACGAGACGATTTCGTCAATGACCATTCGGACTCTGTCTGAAATCTTCTGTGATAACAATAATTAGTGTCTTTGATTGAGAGATCAGAGAGTCTTGCTCGAATGTTGCTGAAGATTGTGATCCCCTTCCAAATGGAAGATTTATGTGTCCAGAAAATGGCGAAGCTGATTAAAGATCGTATTTCTTTTATTCTCCCTCAGGAGTTTGGTCGCCCGGAAGCGAGCCTCCTCCACCTCCGAAACAGCCGAGCCCAGATCGCGGCAAAGATACCGAAGGATCTGACAAGGATGGTGGAATTCCTCCGGTATGGACCCCGACCAGTGCAACTGCGAGCCCAGTCGTCGAACGTAAAGAGTTTCGACCCGTGCCCTTTGAAAGCCCTGTTCTAGGTCGTAAGAACAAGCTACAGCCACAGGTGAGATGAAACTTGGTAATTGGAATGGGATGTTCGCCGGTCACCCTTTTGTCGAAAGTTCAACAATGAATGATGGTATCCCACACGGAACACATTCCAAAAATATACGTATACTAGACGTAATATTTTAGACGTTATACGTCTGATTTACGTAATTTGAAGGTATAGTTTTTGGATATGATAGGGCTTTATGTCCAACAATTATACGTATATGAAATGAAGATGAGACGATTGTTCCAACGTACAGTATACAGATTTTAGACGTGTATGGCACCACTTTTTTACGTATATATTACGTTTCTTTGTATACGCAGTATACAGATTTCATGCATGTACGTTTACTGAACCAATGTGATACGTATCCAATATTGACCATACGTATACGAAACCAATGCTGAACGTATGTGGAAAGCATTTTGGACGTTTAATACACGTTGAATATACGTAATTTAAAATCCTAAGGAATCGAAAAAAAAGTATTTTATAGAATAGATTGATTTTTTACTTTTTACCGGCTATTTTATCGTGTTTCAGGTTATCATAACTTATATTTTAGTACGCATAATACTTAAAACGCATTTTGAGATCGTTTAAATTTTTTCGCTTCTCTAAGACCTAGCCGTGGTTTGAACCCGGAACGCTCGCCGCTGTTCGTATTACTAGTCGCGCGCCCTAGCCACTACGCTATACCCCCGCTTGACTAATATTGCAACGTTTCGATATATGATGTCACTGGGGATACGGATGAATTCAGAAATCTAGATTGGCTCAACTTTACTGGAATATCCTTGCGACCAAACTCGTCCACTGTATGTACTTTACTTCTTGTTGAAACGCCAAAGACGGACATAGTGACACAGTATCGTTGGAACTAACAAATAATTCTCGAACTTCTGCTGTACGTATACCATACGTAGAATGGCAATGCGGCGAAATGTGCATTCATACTAACTAAATTAATACGTCTGATTTACGTATACGAAGCGTCGAAATCAGGTGAGTTTTCAGACCGTCTACTATATGCATCATGTACATCGTGTATAGCAGAAATGCTTAACTTATAATGGTATCGGACGCGACCGAAACATTACAAACGATATACGTACATACGTATAACGTACGTTTGACGGGTAAGCGGTAGCTAGGTTGCCTCGATCTACTGAACTAATAAGTCTGATTTACGTATACGAAGCGTAGAAATCAAGGCGAGTCTGCAGGCCGTCTGCTGTACGTATATCTTTTGTAATGTATCGGTTGCGTGCGATACCAAGTTACACACCTCTGCTATATATATAGCGTACGTATGACAGAAAAGTGGTAACTAGGTGCACTTCGGCCTCCTCGTCTAATGCATCTGATTTACGTATACGAAACGTAGAAATTAGGATCGTTTGCGGACCATCCGCTGTTCGTATATATTTCGTATTACTTCGGTTACGTCCGAAACTAAGGTAATCCTCTGCTGTACGTATAACGTACGTGTGAATGGAAGCGGGACCTGGTTCCAGTCCACTAAATCAGTCTGTTTAGTTTACGTATACGAAACATCGAAACCGGGCAAGTTTGCAGGCCGTTTGTTGTACGTATGTCTTTCATATCAGTTTTATTGCATCCGCAGCGTGAAGATACGTACTTTTGTTTCACGTATAACGTACGTATAAGGAAAGAGCGGTCGCTATGTGCGTTGCGGCCTACTGAACTAATACGTCTGATGTACGTATACTTAATGTTAGAATCAGAGAATTTACACTACGTCAATCGTACGTATGCGATACGTATGCGAAATATATCTTTCGTATAGCTCAACTTGCTACCAATACGAAAATCACACCTTTGCTTTATGTTTATCGTACGTAAATCGAAGGCTTTTCAAAGATCTAATTCGGCAACCTAACTGATACGTCTTTCGGATGTATAGTAAGCAGTCGTAAAGCGTTGTTTTGAGTGACGAGAAAAATACGTACATAATGCGTATAGGCTATGTTTCTCGAAACACTCAAATAATCACCAATTCTGTACGTCGATGATACATATAAAATAGGTTCAATAATTGTGGTAATACCGTACACAATATAGACGTAACTCATATGTATATGTGATACGTGAAAAACAGCTTCGGAATTTACATAAATAATACATGTATGATACGTATATACTTTGTATAGAAAATATGTCTTGATTGTATACATCGTGTATACATATAACGTACGTATCTTTTTAGCTGTATACGTAGTCAGACGTAAGAACGTATTTCATACGTAAAATCCACGAAGTGTTCCGTGTGGGTACTAATATTCGAATTCTTCTTTAGTCTTCTTCGGAAGAAGCTCCGCCGCCTTGGGAAGGCGAAGAGCACAGAAAAGAGGCGAGCCAGGTTCTCTCGCAGACGATAACCACCCGCATTGTAAATTCTCATTCTGCACCTAGTCAGGGGTTGAACACATTGGCCAACCTTCCGCGTTTACCACGTGCGCAAAATCCGACAATCACACTTCTCCAAAAGGCCAGAGGTTAGTGAGCAGATTTAGCAGGATCTTGGTACCTGTGTATCAAAGGAATTAGTAGCACCAATAAGGTCAATAATACCTCCTGCTCAACAGAGGGACAATTGCCCAAGGGTGCTGCCTATCTTGAAGAGACTAATCATCATGGGGTCCAAAGCAAAAAGGAAGACAAACCGATAATCAGTCCAGGAGAAATAAGTAAGTGAATTTCGAACTGTGAGATTAGTGTCGTTTTAGTAATTAAACCTAGGAGGAGAACCTTTTACGTTCTACGTGATTCAATTTCGAAGATTCATTCAACTGTTTTACAAAACCACGTGAAAATTAACAAAATTTCCGGTGCTTCTGATTCGAGACTATCGTTTTTATCGAGAGATTGAACCAATCTCGAAGAACTATCGTAAGTGCTACTCACATATATATTTATACGTAGCATACTTACAATCGAAATCATTGAACGTTGCTATTAGACTTGAAATTACTTTGAATACTTTTGTGAATTCGATCAGTATACACCGTGAAAAAAGAATACGAGAGTGAACCGGATTCGGAAAACGACAGACCGAAGAAAATGGCAGACCTTGGGCCAAGAAAATTCGAGGGCATCGGTCCGATCACCAAGGAAGGGATTCCCCTGGTTTTGAGATCTGTAAGTTACATCCGAAAAACTTTACAAAAATGCTGGAAGAACCGGTGCGCTTACAGATTTGAAGATAAGATTGCGTCTAGCAAAATGTACTCTTTTGATGTCGACAGAAAAAGATCGACTGACTGAAATGAGGTTGACATTAGACTTATCTCAGTATGTTTGTTTTGCTGATCAAAACATGGTCTGACAAAATTTCGCAGAAGCAAATTGAGCCAATGATAATGACTATAATTATACTTCAATATTTCGGGACGGTGATTGTATCAATCCTGTATATTAATTTCAGGAAGTTAAGGAGAACAACCAAGCAAAATGGTACAAGAAAATGTACGATTCTCTACATCGCGCTGACAACGACGGTTAGTCTATCAACAATTAATATAATTGTAAAATTATAAAATTAGTGTCCCCGATAATTGAGCTAATAATTCTTCAACCGCTCCTCACATCAGTCATATCATTACCTGAAAATTGATTAGGTCTTTCATATAATAATTATTCGCCAGCTTTAACGATGCTTGATATTTTATATTTCAGAAGACTATATTACGATTCGCTACAAGCCACGAAGAGGTGATTATTTGCTCACAGCGATTCGAGCTCTGTTAAGATTCTGATGCACGCAGTTCTGATAATGTTTTTTTTTTATAACCAAAAAAACTAATTGTTTGTTCTGATTAAAAATTTACAGTATAATTTCTTCCATTTACAAACGTAACCAAGGATGCGATTTGGAGTTTGACGTACTACTTCTCATTTCATTATACAAAAATGTACATAAACTATATATTTAAGGGATTTCTTGTCTAACGTAACACTTTTTAATCATAACTGTTAACATGAGAATAAAGACTGAAAGTTGAAACGAACTGTGTGAAACTATGTGTGCACTATTTTACGTAATTATACTTGTTACCTAACATCCTATGAATGATCTCTTTTTTTTTCCAGGTTTGGCTTTAACAATATGCTACCATTATATAAACGCTTAACGATCTTGATAATTTTTTAGTACAAAAATAAGGTCAAAATGTGAAAAATAAAAATTATAACCACTTTTGAAACTGAACGCAGCAGAAAATTTAGTGTTTAACAGAAAATCCACGTTTATTCAATTCGTTGATTTATTAAATGAACACAACATGAGTCGATATGAGTATAGTTTCTTAATTTTTCATTACTGTAAAACAATTCTGAACAACTTGCATAGCCGAAAATACGTGATTCTCAATATTGTTTAACATGATTAACAACAATAACTTTTCTTTGTCGTTAATCCAAAATCTTAATGAACTCGGTGCATTTTACTTGAGCATCGGATGTATTTGATCAAGTATGAAACGAGATCATCAGCATCCTTCGCACATTCGATTTGTCTGAACTTCCGACTTATTCGAATGTGTTTCAGGGACAAGATACGGTTACGGAAGTGCGAGTGGATATCTTAGCGAACCGGAACCACGTGGTAACACTGACAGAAGTGCGACTCTCGACAGTCGTCGAAGACAGAGAAACAAGGAAAATGATTTTTCAACTTCGACGATCCCAAGAAAGTGAGCTTCAGAATTTTTTGATCTAATCATTGTTTCTGCTTCCGTCTTGATTACTTCAAATCGAAATAATTCAATGCTTTCAGGAACGGACAGGCGGCCAAACACACTGCTGAAGTTTACCGCAATCAACCAGGTCGTATAGAAGACTATGAACCTGGCCGATCGTCGATAGCCGATAAAGAAACCAAAGAGGTAAGCTTTCTGCAAGCTTTCAGCTTTCTTTATCAAACAACCCTTCGCGTATTAAAAATTACTGAATCAATAACTGAAAACAGTTTACGATCTTATACAAATTTTGAGCACCTCGTTAATTGAAAACTAGATTTATTGTATTCTAGTGTTCCGAAATTGACTACACATTGAGATTCTATTAAATTCCGAAGTCGCAAGCATTTGGAGTAAAATTTCCCTCGACTTTATGGATAAAGCTTGTAATTTCGTGATGAAATCAATATTCGCGAATATAACGGCATTCTTGACTCGTGCATTTTGCATTCTATTACCACAGCATATTGACAGTCTTGAATATATAACACGCAACAATTAGTTGTTAGATGATGATAATGAAATAATCCGCATTATGTGACGTTATAGACACTCATATAGTTCTAGCAACATCTGATAAACGAATCATTTATATATCGTTCATAATGTAACAACCTCGTATACACGTTTGTGAGTCAGCTTCTCGCTATATGTATACATATACATACGACAATATTAACGCTAATTAAATGTAAAATTGAACGTGATAGTTTCGAATTGAAATGGCTTTGCTTTTAGCCAACGTACGTAACTTGGACAAGACGTAAGGTAATTGAGGTCTAAAAAACAATTTTTCAGATATATGTATCTCTGTGTTACCACCTAAATTTAATTTTCATCGTCACTTTACAGTATACAATATGTATATGCAGATTATTTGCCTCCTCGAAGATGCAGTAATTCAAACATCAAATTATTACCAAATACGTATTATGGTTATCGATAATAACTTTCTATGTCTTTATTTCAATTTAGCTTCGTAGTGCCGCTTGTAGTAAATTCTGTTGTCCCCCCTTTTTGTTTTACTGTACGTTTTGTTCACCTGAATCTGTGCCAAATGGATTGATAGAAAAATGGCCGAAAGAAGCGCGGGTGTCGCTGTTAAGCTCAATCAAAGCACTTTTACTGTCACCGGAAACCCGGCTCCGTGTTAGTGTTTATCGATTGTTCGGAGCCTATAGAGTAAAGGAAATTCAAAACCAGTTTGATCCATTGATCAATCCATTCGCACGCATTCAACCGGAAACTGACTAAAATAGCTCTTTATTTTCTACAACGAGTAGATCCTGTCCTTTTGTGTATCCAATTACCGTATCTACCGTACGTACCAAATATACTCGAGTACAATAATCTCGATAGTAAACACACGCCTAGTTATAACGCAAATGTTTTCATTCTATTTTTCTAGTGGTGGGACGAGGTCATGGACATATTTGACGGGGTACGAGAAATTTTATATTAGCGTAGTTTTAAGCTTTTATCAATATTTATTATTTATACATATACTTGAATCACCTCTCGGAGACAGAAACTTGATCGATACTTTGGCGGAGAACCAAACATCATTTTCCAAAATTGATTTCCTTGAAATATGGGAATAGTAATCAGGTTCTCTTCCAACAAGTATGAAATAGTGATTGGTCGACGTTATGATATTCTGTTTTTTCCTTTCTTTCTACCTGCCTCTAATATCTTCGGGCGTATTGGTTTTATTCCCTCGACAGTTTATCAACTCTGATAATACGTGTATCTTTCTCGATGTGGTGGAAGACATTAAAAATCGATGGGTGTAGATACTAACGCTGGATACACGTATTATAATCAATTACATGTAACATCAATAATCAATCAACTAATGACTTGCAGTAATTTATAATTGGCTTTAAACTCACACCTCTCACAGAAATCTCTCGAGGTTCGGTGACCCGTCACGTGATGATTGTTCCGAAGTTGTTGAACAAAAATGCATAACTTCAATCTCGACATTCACGTGCCACTTTGTTCATTATTATGTGTAAATTTCGATCGATGTTTGACGTTTGTGTGTGGTGTCGATTTACCTTATCGCTGACGATGTGGACGTTCATCGGTCAACCCCCTATCGCCATGAAGTGGTTGGAGGAAAATGTATCTCCTCGAGAACCAACGATGACGGAAACGGGTTCGGGGCAACAACGTAGACTGTCAGAGTCGTCGCGACAGCCGTTGAGTCTTTCGTACATGGGAAAACGGTCGGACGTCGTCAATGATAAAAGTGTAAGACAATTATCAGCAAGTTCTTCAGGTTCGAAACACCCCAGTATTACTTCCAAACAACAACAACAACTTCTACAGAGTCCCGACACGATAATATCCGGGTCCTTCGCGCGCGCGGACAGTCAGCCAATATTGTTTCGCGATATGCAGGAGATGAAAATGAGAGAAGTAGAATTGATTAAGACGAGATCGAGAGGGGCTCAAATCGCGCTAGATAAATCTAGGTCCAGATCGGTCCTCGATTTGAATCGCTCAAAGTGTCATTCGCTGCGTACCGAAAGATCCTTCAACAAAATCGGCCCATCGCCGATGTCCTACGAGACTTTGACAGACATTGAACGTTCTCGAGGAGGAGGTCAGGACTGTAACAACATCTTCAGAAAGACGATTAGCTTGCCCGAAGGGAAGTCGAAAAGCTTCGTCCTGCCGGATCGGTGCAACATGGAGATTAAACAACAGACTGTCCAGCAACCAACTCCGGCTTTATCTCGTGCGAAACGACCCACTCGGCTTAATAGGGCTACGGAACAATCGGATCGCGTGCTTTTACCGCAATATCAACAATTGACAAGCCTTAACAATCATCGCCTGCAACAATGCCTGTCACCCTGTCGATCTACTACCTATGGCACCAATCATAACATTCAACCACCGCAACTACCTTCTGCTAAGACTTCTACTTCAGCACTTATACGGGTTAGACCGGACTCTCGGCACGATCTGTACATAAATTTTCATTTTTCTTTCATCTCTTCTCTTTCATTATCACGAATTTATATCGCACGATTTCTTTCATATCGCTTGCGGACGGAACCAGCGTCTATTTTGACTACTGTGCTGATAATTTTCTTTGAGGAATTAGAATTTAGCGTTGGATTCGCCCGGCATAATTTCAGTCTTAATAAATTTCACCGTTCAAGCTGCGTTCATGCCATTCGTCAATATTCTCATTTTGTTATCATCGACTTCGTGTTTGATGTGCGTGACGTGATAAATGTCATGGCTTTCTGTTCAGCATGTATGTACTAACTTTATACAATCGTAAAAATGTGTAACGAATATTATTACCACGTGATAAAGACAATTGTTTAATCTTCCAACTTCTAAATTGTCTCTGCATCAAAAATGTGTGTTTTGTGACTTTAATAAAGCACGTAGCATGACTGATTGTCGTAACTCTTTCTCTTCCAATTTACCGAGGATTTTAGTGATGATTCAACTTCTCTTTTGCAGCCATTCGAGCAACATAGCACCCACACAGCGAAACCCTACATGTCCCAGTGAGTCTACCTTTTGCTAAATTCATAATTGTCCTTCAGACTGTGTTCTTGATTAATCCACCATTCATTTTCAGTGCCCTAAAGGAATCCGGCTACGAGAGTGATTCCACTCTGGTCTTCCGTCGACGTGAAGACGCCAGTCCTTTGAGTCCCTTGGAGCAGAGACTAGCCTATAAAACTGTTCAACGTGGAGGCGACGTCCCTCTGCATGGTCTTAGAAAACCAGCTCCAGAACGTCCGAAGGGTGAGTCGAGCACGGACTGTTTATACTTCTGACCTCTTTTCGAAATTATTATTTTTTTGGCCTCTTTCTCTCGCATTACTTTACTTCATTATTTCGCTCTTCATACATCACTTTCACAGCTCTCTCTGTTTGTCTGTTATACGAATTATCGTGGAATTTTCATTTTCAAACAAATTAATTTCATTAATCATCATTAAAACTGTAACGAAATCGGGAAGGGTTTGAATATATTTCTAATGGATTATGTTAACCGTTGAACTAGTATTCTGTTAGTGCAGTTTTTTTTTTCTCTCATCACTCGATCGATGAACAATGAAAATTAATCCACGAATGTCGATTAATAGCATTTTCTAATATAAATAACGTTCAGCATGGTTTCGCATCCTTAGCATGAATTTCGTGTACGTGTATGAAGTATGTCTAGTTTTTATCGCACTTTAAATATTTATTAATTATCAAGCAACGCACCGCCGCCTAAAAAATCAATCGATATTGGAATGCAGTCGATAGGTTTCCACCCTATATTTTTTTTTCATATAATTGATATCTGAAAAGCACCAGGAGAAGAGATAAGCGATCTTCCCACAATCCACACGCTGATATTGAAACACGTGACACCGGCTTATCCTTGGTGAAAGGGGTTCAAAGTTCAAGACCTTTGGAAAACGGGTCTAATCGTCCGATATAAAAAATCTGTCCACAGACGACGACAACGACGACGACTCAGTCATCGAATACTTCCCAATATCACCGACGCTGACGCGAATACGTGTTCACAAGAAGACACCATCCCCAACTACCAACGTGGAATCGTTAACCAGACCACGAACGACGGTACCCCCGCCGCCACCACCTCCTTCAATGATATTTTCTCAGTACAAAAGGTCCGCACCTTCCCTAGCCTCAATATCGCCGAGCAGAACCTCCCGCCAAGTAATAAGTGGACGATCCCAGTCAACGCCTTCAAGGATTCCGTCTCCACCGCCAGGAAGACCCCCTTCGAGAGTGGCGTCTCCGTCAGGCAGACCGCCGTCGCCGCCCCGGAGAAGGTCTTCGAGGAACAACACGACCTTGAGACTTTACTCGAAGATGCAAGTGGGGGAGAGTTCTCAGTCGACAAACAGAAGACACGAGCAATGCTTCAACGCTGATAACGTATCCAATATACGATTTCTCAGGGACAGGCTATCCTGCAACCTAGAGAAACATCGTAGGGACAAGGAGGAGGCTCAGAGGTTCAGGGTCACCCGGACACTGTCCTCGAGCCCAGTGACAACGAGGACCAGAGTGTCTTCCACTGTGACAGCGGACTTCTCAGGTCACAGACCCGAGGCTTCCATCACCCGGAGTACTTCCGGTCCTGATAGGTTCAGAAGCAGGACTGTGACTTCGCCTAGTCCGGTATCGAGGCGGTCAAGAGACCCTGAGCAGAAATTGTCCGGTCTTAAACGACCATTGGACGATAAACCGCCAATCAAACGAATTCCTTCAAAGAGCCCAATGTCCACGTGCAGTTCCAGAGAGTCCACTGTGGACAGATTGTACTCGCCTGAAAGGACGTGTTACCATGGAAGTCGGTCGAGGTTGGCTGACAACTTGACGAAGAAGGACCAGCCGAGGGCTAGGAGAACCAAGAAGGAACAGGACGAGGCTTGTAAGAGATTAAGCAGATCGCCGGATCTCGCATCTCCACAGGAAGTGAGGAGAGTTGTGCAACGACAGCGGGAAAAGGACGTCCAGACAAAGCTCCTGCCTTCTGGTACCGTGGTCAAAAGTTCTACCACTTTGTTCTCTTCGGCAAGAACCGCTAAGGAGAATCCGCAGGAAGACAAATCTCTCAAGGTCACGGTGGCCATTTCGTCCAAGGGTCGGGAACTCCTGCGAAGGACGACTGAAACTTCTACGTCGAATAGGAACCAAACTCCAAAGTCTGGTGCGACCAGTTCCCCAGCCATCAGTCGCAAAACCACTTTCGCCGAGCCTGTCGAAAGCCCGAGGACAAAATTATCCAAACAGCGCGAGAATCTGCAGACCTTCGAGAGCAAGGAATCGCTGAAGACGGTCTCGTCGTTTGATAACGACTCCGGTGATTCCAACAGAAGAAAGCGACCGAGAGAGAAACCACAGACGATTGTTAAATCACCGATCAGAAAACCGGAGACCATATGCGTTAATCCTGATAGCAAAGAGCGGAAGGAAGAGAAGAGAAAGTCTCGGAAGGAGAGGAGCACTGAGTCTTCGAAGAGCAAGAAGACTTCGAACGGGAAAAAGAACGACCTTGAAAAGAAGAGGTCGAAGAAGGCTCTTGGCAAAGCAGCGGGCACCGAAGTGGCTAAGGAACTGAAGAAGCTCGACCCTCGAGAAACGAACGTGCAGAAACTTACGGTGGACCAGATAAAAAGACACCAGGAAATTATGCAGTCCGACACGTTCTTCCAGAATCTATTCCTCAGAAACGTGTCTTCACCAACACCTTCTCAGACCAGTATCCTCAGAACATCTTCGATAATGGAACGAGCCAGGATCTTCCAATCTGAAAATAGCGATAATTTCAAATCCGAGCCCTCTTTGAGGTCCCTTAACATCTATCTGACCAGCAAAAAACCAGTATCTAATTCAAAATTTAAGAACTGGGAACGCGAGAGCATTTCTTCAAGGTGTTCGAGCCCCTACGGCGTCAGCTGGCCGGGTCGTTCCGTCTTTCAGAAGATCAGCAAGTTTGACAGCCTGCTAAGCATAGACGATTACGCGATGGAATTCGGGTCCGTGTCGTCTTTTCGTGGACGTAGTCCAGACCTGACGCGAGACTGTCACAAGGAAAGGAGCCTCAGCGAACCGCCGTTGAAGGTGCTGTTCGAAAAGCAGGAGAAGGTCTACCCTGAAGTAGCGCCACCGCGCCCAGCTTCGCCATCGCCCGTCAGATCTCCGGCTTGTCGTAGGATCCAGAGTCTCAGACACCAAGACACACCGGGAATGACGATAATGAGGAAGGCGAGGGCCAGAAGCGCTGAGGAAGTCGACCAGAGGAAGAAGCACATCACTGGGTCCAGCTTGTCGCTGTGCAAGAGCACAAGCTCTCTGAATCTCTCGCTGGTCGACAGAGAGGAGTACCAACAGTACGTTCTCGAGATGTTACACTGCAAACGGAAGTCAAAGAGGTACCGGGATCTCCACGACTTTTACGCTAGCTTGGAACGAATTGGCGAACTCGAAAGAACTACCTCAACGGGCGACCTTCGACCACGGCTCAGAAACGAGGAGATAATTGATTACGATCGATGGAAGGAAGTCAGAACCAAGGAGCGCGCTGAAAAGGAACTGGAAGTTCTCTACGGAAAGTTGAAAACCGTCCAAAAAGAAAAAGACTTTCTCTTCAGGCCCAAGGAAGTGGATCAGTTCAGATGGAAAGGAGACTCTGGTCTTAGATGCAAAGAAAAATCCGTTGAAAACATCAGAGAGCAATTCCAGAAGCTAGAAAGTCAGGAAAGCGATCTGGAATCGTCACGTCGCCGCGACATGTCCGCTCGCAAGGACGTTTACAAGCCGCTTTGGAGAGGCAATTCGGTCGTTAGCGTGGCCCACACGCTCGATAAACGGGCAGCCTTGTCCGAGAGCTTCGAGAGCGCGGTGAAACCAGAGCTTCCAAAAAATCTGGGAGTGAGCCGCAAGCTGTGGAGCAGCCTGTCGATAGAGCAAGTGAACGCGTTGAAAAACCAACTGAACGAAATCTACAGCAACGACAATGGCAAGCCAGAGACCGAGAAGCCGAAGCCTGTCTCGAAGTCGGAGTACGAAATCTTCGTCCCGCCGCAAGAAGAATTCGGCGAAGATCTCCAGGACGACAACAAGACTCTTCACGTGAGATGCCACTCCATGGTAACACCCGATATCTGCAAGATTGGCGAAACGGCGGACGGTAAACTAGACGACGGTTTCAAGTTGCCGCTGAAACGGAGCGGGTCCATCAGTCGGGGCCGAAGCGTGGAAAGGTCTCAGTCCGATAGGTCTTCGGGGATCCCTCCGATGTCGGAGCTGGAGAAGAAGCGGCTCTCCCTGACCCTGAGCAAAGAAGTCCTTGACAAAGTGACGCAAAAGAAGTCCACGCAGAGTTCGATTCCTCCGCGAGAAACCCGCGGTGCTATAGCAGCGGCTTCGGCACAGCCGAAGACGAGCCTGCCCACTGCTGCAGCCAGCTTCTCTAGTGCTTCGCCGAGGACGTGTTACTCTTTAGAGATGTCAGAGGATGGCGCAAACAAGTCAAAAGACAAGAGCGACTTCCTACTTGTCTTGACTCCGAGCGATGAAACCCCGAAGAGTAAACGGAGAGTCGAAAACGTACTGGAACAGTGGTCTAAAAGACCGCCGGAAATAGCAATGGTCGTTTCTGACGAAACGACGAAGCCTGTACGTCCGGCTTCGACGAGTGAGGTGGACAGCACTACGGGGAGTTCAGAGGCTTCTGTGAGAACGGTTATCAGACAAGAAAGCGCGGAAGACGTGCCGAAGAAGGTTGAATTTTTTGAAAACATCGAGAACACCGTTGAGGTTACGAAGATGGGGAGTTTTAACAGCACCGTTTCCGCTCCGGGGGGTCTTGACAGAACGGAGGTCAGGTCAACGTTCTCCCAGAGTTTCGCAGACCTCAAGGAACTCTTCGGGGAGTCTGAATCTGCTAAATTCGCGACCTTGTCGAGTTACCATTGCCGACCTCGCTCCACATCGCCGAGAAGCAGCCCGACAGGCGTTCCGCAATCGCGGAATGGTCGCTCGCATCGGTTACAACAAGAGATTCGAGAGCGTCCGAGAAGCGCAAGTCCGTATCGTACGGCCTCGACCAACTCCAGCGCTGAGAGTATCTGGAAGCGGAGCGAATCCCCTGATCCGGAAAGATACTGGCGAGCTTATCTGAAGCTTGTGAGGAGCGGTGCTGTCAAACGACTACGAGCCAAGTACGAAAGCCTCGAAGAGCTTCCAGGTGGTAGAATCAAGGTGGTCGCTACACCGAAGCGCTTCCAGAGTGACCCTGAATTAACGAGGAACTTGCTGAAGAAGGAGATCGACAAGGTGATCGTGAAGGGACAGGAAATAGCCGACGTCAATTGGCTACGACGGAAGTATGAAGCGGTGCCGGGAAGGGCTCGAAGAAGAGGTACTTCGCCTCCGATTCCCAGGATCCCGCTGCGAATGGAGGACCTAGAGATGCCCAGGATCCACGTGATCAGTAAGATGGCGGAATTGAAGGAACAACGCAGCCCTTCTCGTGCCTCCAGAGTGACCGAAGCCAGCGAACTTCGAACGAAACGTACGGTCGGGAGGATTCGGAAGAAATTTGAAAAGGATCAAGGCGTATCGCTACTAGGTGAGATGTTCACTTCGGCACCAAACGTTCATGAGCTTCGTGATATTGCACCGTATTTGGCCGGTCAGTGGGTAGCGCACAGGTTTCCTAGCCGTAGCGACAACGCGCGGTGTATTTCCTCTCCAGAATTAGAGAAGTCGTCCTCGGAGGTGAACAATTTCGGAAGACCTCGCGCCACCTCCTCGTCGCCCGTACGACCTCGGAGGCCGCCTTCGATTCTGAAACCATCCGCGATGTTGAAGTCCAGGGTAACCACGGACCCGTTTGCTAACCAACATTTCGACCCCAGCAAGCACAGACCGAGGTATAGGTACCAGCCAACACCGCCGAAGGTCGTCCACAGGGAATCGACTCCCTGGTGGCCACCGATTCCGACGTACACGGCGCGACCAACCGTCACTTTCGAAGGTCTATATTTGGTCCGCTCATTGTCCGAAACTAGCTTAATTAATATTTCGCCTCTGAGCCATGCCAGCCTTTGACGAGGAGGATCGATTAAATTTTTGACAAAAATTTCAAAGTTTTCAGTGCCGCTGATCCTCCTTGGTCCGAGGAACATGGAAACAGACACAGCACCAATATCGATAGATTAAAAGAGGCACGCGCGGCTTAGGTAGATGAAAAAGAGCGAAGCTTGTGAATTGATGTGAATAGATGTTAGTATATGTCCATAGCCTTAGTCGTATTCTGATTATTCTTTTAGCGATAAATTAGCGTGGCTAATTATTATTGTTATTTTTTTTTCCATTTTGTTTTGGCTGAAAATATAGAGTACGCCACTGCACCCCCACCGCCACCAAAAGCTCCACACTACAAAAGCGATCGCCAAGGTAATCCTAAAAGCTAATATTAATTTTAGCTCCTCTTGTCTTTTATACAGACCAAAATATCCCATCTCTGTTTATACAGGATTTGGAGTTTTTCAATGTTTTGAAAAATTGAGACAATCTAAAACTATTCTGCATGTGTTTTTATATTAATGTGTGTGTGTGTAAAAAACTGCATCAGTAGCTGCATTCGCAATTTAATAAAGAATGTTATCGTCGAAATGTACAAATCGCATGATTGTTGATCACCGAATGCTCAAAATAGCACGTTTCGATTATACGTATGGGCTGCATGATTTTATCGTCAAATTCATTCAAAAACTACAAAGTCATGCTGGTCTTGTTACGAAATCGATTCACTTCACTTTTGTGTGAACGGTTCAAGACTACTTCCATTATCATATTATCTATATTAGTTGAAAAAATAACTGATAAATTCACAGAGTGTTGCGCTAATATATATTCCATAAAATCCACAGGACCGAAACTGATGCTCTCTGTCTCTTGCGATTCTATCGTTGCTTTTTCTCGTGTCTTACACTTTTCAGTTATCTGAAAATTTTATTTCTTTACTTCAACGAATCACATGTGTATTTCGTTATAAATGTACAAATGTGTAACGCTCGCTGAATACTTGAGTGTAATTTCCGTTCCTCCAATGATCACTTCATTACCGTCATGAAAAAAAATATACAATCTACATATATGTATCCAGCGTACTTGAACAAGCTTGTGCATATATCTTCATTATTATTGAGGTTAAGCAGTGGCGAAGTCTATAGTCACGTTCTACGTCTTGGCTCGATGATTTCCTCAATACGGTATATTCCTTATCTGTTCATATTTAAAAAAAAAAAAAAAAAAAAAAAAAACGTTATCAATAGAAATGAATAAAATGAAAAGTAATCAATCCCACTATCGTTTCCCTCTCTTCATTCAACCGCTTGTTTCGTTTTAGTAAAAAAAAACTAAAAAAAGTCGCTTCAGAACCTATTGCATTCTATATTCCTCGAGATTAGTATCAGTAATTTAACCGAAGCGCACGCGATTCGCACCGCAATGAAGTAACTTACTGACTAACTAACAAGTAACGGTTGAGTTCGACTATGGATTGCGCCATCGTTTAGCCCAACTGTGTATAGCCTTGAAAATAGAAGCGTACAACGCACGGATCTTGATCGGGTTGAGAAAAAAAAGGGCAAAGAGAAAACAAAATAGAACGCGAATAGGCGATCAACGAGTCACGGCGGTCGACCTTGATCCGAATTTCGCCCAATTAAAATCCTGCAGATTCTGTGTACTGGACCGCTCCATCGAGTCTCGCTTTCGCCTAGACTTACTGTTTGTCAGTACATCAACAATGAGAACCTAGTGACCGTCTTTAACGGTCGAAGGCTTTATCTTATCTGGGCGCTCTGATAACTAAGTCACTCCAACGTATTGGCAGGGGCGCCTTCTGACGGACCAAACAGTTTCGACGATGCTCTTGCGCCGCGAACCGCTACGAATCCAAGGCGTAAACGAAACTATCGAAGATACAGTGAAACGAGAAAATATCGATGAAATTATAGTTTTAGTGGAAAATTGTGTGGATTAATAATAATAAAGTGCAGTGAGTGCTCGTTAAAATAAATGATCGCAATTCATGTCATACCACATCGATCGGCGAGACGTCACGCTGCTGCACTCTGACCAATTTTCATAGACACGAGAAAACAGTTGGATTATATTTTATTTTGAAGAATAGTCGTGGTTTTTCAGGATATAGAATGTTAATTTTGCAAATTTACTCCATCCGAGGTTGTTATTTGGATTTCAAGCTTTCGCGTGGGGTATGGAGAGTCGTGACACTTGTGCTTTAAATAAACATTACGCAAAAGTTGTTGACGTTTAACCAGTTTAAAAATATTGAATCCAAGAAAGCCTGCGTTTCGTTATAAAACCTGTATCATCGACTGAGACATATTCAATTTTAGATTTTCTTGAGCATTTTTCTCATATAGGATCATCGGTTCAATAATTCACAATGTCTGCTCAGCTTCGGACGGCTTATCGCTTGTAAATATAGCTATCCGATTTTTATCCCTTCTTCGAATGATGCCACGATGGATATATAAAAAGTATGCGGATGTCTCAAAGGTCGGCGTTGATCTTGACCTTGACTTCCGTCGGGAACAGCTGTCTGAGTTTATTCCACGTATCGCGGTCACAACTAGGCGTATCAAGACTTACTTACGTAATTTTCCTTCATAAAGTAAAATGAACATTACGTGTAGGTGGATATAGCAGACATGTTTACTCATATACTACAAAGTCAAGATATTGAGAATCTTGATCAGATGCCTTGTTCCGTTACTGCCACCGGTAGATCGACCGATGATCGTAAGAACGATATTGATAGCGACACGTAGAATCGCATTAAAGCCTCGGGAAGCCAGGTGCGAATGTAATAAAGCAACGCGTTCATATCTCCCAGCGAAATTATCAGTCGATAAACACCCCGCGGAGTTAAAGTAATGAATTTCTCTCTGGAACTTTTTTTATCTTCATTTCTCTGATCAATTCTGATAAATATCGACGAGAATAAGCCAGTTAGTGACACCGTCTCAGTTATTGAACGTTCTGATACTGGTTGAAACAAGTTTGATGGTGGATTGCTTATTGGATGGTGGATTATAATTATCCCTACATTTAGAATTGTCCAATTCATTCAAAGGATAACAAATTTTTTTTTCATTCAAATTCATTCTTATTCTTCCTCATTGTAGAAGGTAGCAATAATTGATGTTGAATAAAAATTGAAAAAAAAAAATCAAGTATCTAGAGGAACGCGATAAGCGATCTCCTCGAGGTCAGGCAGCGTGACGTCTTCGGTTAGAAGCAAGTTCCTTGGGTATAGTGGAGTAGCTATTGTTTTATATTCACCGCGTTTCCAGTGCGCGCCGGGTCACCGAAGGCGAGGCACCTCTCCTCGGAGAGTTTCCCCCGCCTTCGAGCAATACGTATTCCAAAATTATTTCCGTCATAGTTGATCGAGTCGTTTGTACACCGAGACCTTGAAGAAGACCCTCGTTTTTGGGTGATATCGGGTGTGATCCGGATTACGTGAAACCAGTGCGGAAGCGAAGCTCTAACGACGTTGGGTGAAAAAAGCTCGGTACTCAATGGAGCGAATCTACTCCCAGACGGAACCGAGAGGCTACAACTACTCCAGAGTAACAGACCTGGAGGATAGTCAACAGTGGACCAGTCTAACGTCCGATATCAATGATCTCGAACGTGACGAGATGCGGAAACGCATGCATCGTCGTTCAATGCCGGAACCGCAACAGACGTCGCTGATTTACGTAGACGATTACGGTACCGGTTCGACGAGCGATAAATCGATAAACGATCATTATTTTTTGCCGATCGGGTCGGGTTCGGTCGATGAAAGCGTTGACAATTGGGGCTGGGGAGCAGAGGGTGATTATAATTCGGAAAAAAACTACTTCAAGAACAATAATAACGAGAACTATAACCACAACAGGCCCAATGTCGACCAGGAGGTGAATAATCGGCGGAATACTTACCACGAGACTGACGGAATCAGGAATTTGATAAACGGTGATAAACTCCACAGGAACAAGGCGAGGTTCGAACCCGAAGAAACCGCGTACCGAGGGAGCCGGGAAAGACTGCATGAAATATTCCGCAGGAATCGGGATTTGCGGAGGGAGTTTTTCGCCACGAAACCGCAGACGACTCCCGAGCCGATAAAAAACCGGTTGAACGACTCAACGGAATTCAAAGAACGTAGTGAGACCGGAAACGGATACGGAAGCGTGGAGACTCTCGCCAGTCAGAGCAATCACTCGGACATCAGCAGCCAGAACAGAAGAACGAATAACTCAAGTCGTGCGAGTCAAAACAGCAGAACGTCAGAAAATGACAATACCGTAAAAATCGTGAAGCATGAGGAAGTGGCGCCGGAGATGAGAGACTTGAAATTCGCCACCCGGGTCGACCAGACCGCGACCCTGAAGGAATTCGGGGGCTCCCTTCGCGACAAGAAGGAAGGACGTTACTTCAACTCCTCCAGACCCTTGAATACCGAAACTTTACTCTCGCCACTGAGCATAGAGGACAACGGAGACCCTTCGAAAGAACCCCCAAGCCCTGGATTCGACGGCATTAGGAGTCCTCCCCCTCCCCCGCTGCCCAGCTCGAAGCCACCCTCGGCGTCCGGTCATCGATTGCTAATTTCCGGTGTCTCAGGTCCCTCTTCGAATGCGACTAATCCTCCGGATCCCCCCGAGCGGGGAAATTATGAGGAAAATAACTTGAAGAGAGACGCATATGAGCCAGAATCCGAGGGGCTGCGTATGCTGAATAGGTTCGAGGCTTACATCGACAACCGGAAAATGTCGCCACTCACGGTTCGAGCGACTGAAAAATCGGATTTGGGAATGTCGATGAAGAGTTACACCTCGATGCCCGACCTCCATCGAGGGAGTCAGAGGAAAGCCGTGATTTCTCGCGTTGCGGTGAACGGTTCTACCATCAACTTGAATTCAACCAGTCATCAAAATCCCGGACATGTACAGCTCACCCAAGTCAGTCCGTTTTTGAACTACGTAGAAGAGCCCGAAGAGATTTACGCCACTCGAGTCGATCTGGTGGCGGACTCGAAACTCAGCGACAGAAGACGAAGAGTTCCTCCTCCTCTTGATCTCTCGGAAGTCGCCGAGGCTTTGCGGATGGAGTCGGTCCGCCATGACCGAAGAGTCCTCAGGGATTATACCGCCGAAAGCACGCCGCTCAGGGCCGAAGTTATCAAATGTAAAGTCAAGGTTCTTGACGGAAACCGGAAGGACTTAACGGTCGAAAGAACTTCCGGACGACCGCGGGTCGAAGCTGCGCTAAAAACGGCAACGAACTTGTTGGATTCGCGTAATCTCTCCAGACCCGAGGTTCCGAAAGGCGGGAAAAACGAAAAAGACACGGGATCGGCAAGGTTCAGAAGCTCCGTGGTTGTCTGGTGCGACGGTAACGAAAGAGAGAACAAACGTGAACCGGAGAAAATATTGACGCGTAGATCGACGCTGGAGCACCGGAAGTCGACTGGAAGTCTTCTGCCCGTTACCGGAAACGTTTTTCCATCAGTATACGCCCCGATCCCATACAGTCAGTAAATTGAATGAACCGTTGTTACAGTAGATGAAAAAAAAAAGTATCGTTGAATTATTTCCATTGTTGTGGAGTGAGTATGAGCTAGTTAAAATACAACACGGGAACGGAATGGTTTTCGCTATTGTTATAGTTTCACGAGTCGGAAGTCAGAATGAAATTAGACGATTCTACCGTTTCGGAACGAAACTGAAGAGAAAGAATTTGTTTACTTTCGATTAAAATACCCTGACTTTCGTCTGCTCAGACGATGGAAACGAGAATTCTAATTCATTGTATAAAGAACCGTCTAATTAATGTAATGAATTTTTTTTCTCTGCGTCGTATAACTTATGTGGGGTAATTGGAGAGATAAAATACTCATATCAGTGTTTTCTCACTAAGATTTTGATTTATAGTGAGATACTGAAGGGCCGTGTTTAACCGCACGTCGGATTTTCGATCAATAGGTTCAGAAAATCGGGTGAAGAACCGATAAGATAAGGTCGAGATGCATTATTAGATAGTTTGAAACCGTTGTTGACTCGATTTTAACGATAACTACGTGAAGTTAGATAACAAATTTTATCGTCGCTCCATTTCTTCCGTCGGAATTTTTTTTAACACATTGTTTTAACCACTGAATATACAGCTTCGGATTTCGAAAGTAATGACATCGATCGCGGCTGTCAACAAACTTTTGAATTAATCCCTGCCTCAGATATCGTTAATGAGGTTTAGCCTTCTTCATTAGCAAATTTTAACAAGTATCGATAATTTATTTGAGACGAAGTGTACAGATTGAAATTGAGAAAAATATTCTTAATGCTAGACTGAAAAGGTAATAAAACTTGTGTTAAGATCTCCAACGTTTTTCTTGCTAAACACTTTTGTGTCTTTATGTACGAATAATTACACGCAATTTTTGTGTAACGCTAAGCCGCGTTGCCTAAATCCAGATTTAAACACGTGGGCAATACCTGGGTTGGCTACTGCTCCATAATTATATACGTAGCACTTACACCCGAGCAACGTCAAGATATTAATCTAGCAATTAGCGGAACAGGTCATGTGAATTTATGAGACTGTTGGAAATACACACTTCCTCAAGGAAAAACTATGTATCTGAACATCTCCTAGTAGAAATGCTATAGCTAGACTCAATTGTTTTGTTAGACTCAGTTTTTATGTATTAAAATATTTTTTTTTTTAATTGTAGAGGTTATCAATTTTTATTGTGTATATCTTGCTGTGCATTCGGATAACTGCCACAATTCTGAATATTTTTTCCATCCTAGTCAATGAATTTTCTCAGATTTGTTTAAGTTGCCTTTTTTTTAAATCGAGAAAATCATTTTTCAACACAAAATTGAAATTTCGAAGTTGAATAACTCCTACAATTAAATTTTTTTTTTGGCTTAGCGTATCAAAAAAGGTTTTTCTAGGAAATCTCTACATTAATTGAGCTTCAAATACTTTCTTCGCGACTGTGGCTCTATGGAATGTTTTTAAAAACTGAAAAAACAGTAATCAAAAGTATCTTTCTCCAAACGAGTTTGATGATTGTGACCAAAAGTTGGACGTATTTTTACGAGAGGCGGACATCCCATCGAATTCTACAACTTTTACTTGAGGCACTTGAGCCACTTATCGGGAAAAGTTGACGCCCACTAAGATAGAGTTTATATTTGTGAAAGAAGGTATCGTTGTGCCAGTGTCTCTCTGCAAGAAAGCGCTTCCTGCCAACGGTGTTAATATTATGGCCTTTCTGGCTCGGATAACGATCTTGACACGAGTTTGTATAGTATTACACACCGTTGAAGAAAAAAAAACTAGAACTGAATGAACTCCGCGGTATGGATTATTGTAGATGTCTTTTTTTCTTAGCAATAACCCACCGAGTAAAGGCCCATAAATCAATCCAGGAAATGGAGTCTCAATCATTTCAATAAGTGTAAATAATCTCTCTCGTCTCGCATAACTACGTCATCATCCGTAAAACTAGAACAACGGCCTCGTTTGGTTGGTTTCCCTCACTTTCCTACGTTATTAGGACGAGCCACGCATGCGCGCGACTCTAATTCGAACGAGGATTTACCCGCCGACATGTCGTATCAGTCGTATCTTCGCTCAGCTACGCAAGTATCCTCATAAGTTTCACATGTCATTGTAATTACATTCAACGTGACGTTTGTTGAACATTTTTTTTTTTTTTTTGGTACGTTTTTAACATCAGAGTCTGAAAGTTCAATTCGAAAAGAATCCTCTTCTCATTTCTACAATGACAATTAATTGTGTCTGATTAAGGAAGCTTTTGATTCGCGACGTCCCAATTATTATCTCTTAGGGGGGCCACGGATAGAAAGCGAATTATTTTCGTTACTGGTAAAAATGGACAATTATCATTTACCCTTGTTTAACCCTAATCAGTGATAATTTGGGAACGCGTATCTATCCGAAGTGGTAAAAAGTTCGTTAATTCGGTCTCGCAATGATATAACGCGGTAAAAGTGAGGAACTATGGTATCAAATTCCAGTGTGCCTGAATATCCAGACGAGACAATGTGGAGATAACGTGTAATTTTACACCGCGTAGTTTTGGTTTATTATTCGTTACGTAACTTGTTCGGTATGAGTCATAATATGTTCATTTCAATTCTTCACCATTGCGTAGTAAATAGTTGAATTCGCCCACGCGGTATGAGTGAAGAGACAGGATTTGAGATTCGAGTAGCACGTGTAGTGTGTTAAATATTCTTATCTTGAAGCAATGTAATTAGCGATTCGTGACAGAAAAAAATAAGAGATACTGCAGGGACGTTGTAAAAATGCAACGATCTGCGAAGCCGTAGAAATTACGTTGAATGAATCAGATAAGTGCGCAAGCTGCAAGAAAAGTAGGACAAATCTCATTAATCTTACCAGCTACTGCACGATTTGTTATACCTCACGAAGAAACAACCATCGATTTTATTCGGAAATGAGTTAATTCGTTTTGCGGACAGAGTCGTTGACACGAGTTGTCTGAAGTCATCTGATATTCGTGGAAAATAAATTGTCTTACAATAATTCAATAAATCAAGAATCAATAGAGTAACTTGAAATAATTATGGCGTCTTTTACTTCTATACTTTCGTCGATAGCAGCATCTAATTTTAAAAGTTAATAAGCAGTTGAATTATAGGTGACGTCATAACTCTGTTATTTCAAATCCGTTGAATGAGCTACAATTTTTGGTTGAATGAAAAACGAATAAAAAATTAGAGGTGTAAATTATTTCGATGTAAAAACGGGATTGGAACAACTGAATATCGATTCAATCCCATTTCGCTTGTCAATATCAGTGGCGATCTGTATCAACGAGAATCTCTCCAGAATTTCGAGCCAGCACAAATGTATAAAGTCTATGTGTAAATTGGACTCAATTGAGAATAGTCTCAACGACAGCTGTAAATTAATTGTAACGTCAATGATCCCCACACAAAATTACGTGTCTTGCTTGTTTATCGAAAAAAGCTATCGAAGAATCTTCTTAGTCGTGAATTTGATATAAATTTCAAAACTCGGGTCTGCAGCTCGTGCCAGTGACGAGTTAATTGGTTGCTGAATTAATTCCGGATTTGGCAACCGGAAGTTTTTTATTTTATTTCATTGTTGTTGCACTTTCGGTTTTTAAATTCTGTTTAGATTCCAGAAAAGATGAAAAATTGCGCAACTGCGTTACGTTCATGGATTTAATTACCGGCTTGTTTATCGTTCCCCTCTCTGATCACATATTTTTATATATAACACGTTTTTTTCCTCATTATTTAGCGAAAGCTAGCCAGAGAGGTCCGAATGGAAAATAAAGAATATTGAAACTTGAATTAATCATTGAGAAGCCAGAAATATCGAAAAAAACGCCAAATTTTACTGTCATTCAGTCATTATTTGGTCTCTTAAAATCTGACTGATGATGATTCAATCGAGATAAAGAAAATTATTTGGAAAAACTAGAGTTACACTCAAACTAGAGTTCAGACTAGTTTCTGAAGTTATGAAAAATGTTGAACAGTTGAACAATATCCGAGGAAAATATTGTTCACACGATAAATCTCGTGCGGGATGTAAATCATCAAGTGGAGCAAATTTCCTGTTTTCACATAAAAGTGTGCCACTCAACCGTATAGAATTCTACACATTCAGAAACACTAACGGATAACCGAATGAATTTTAACAACACGCAATTTGCCCCCAGGCTATCGCTTGCGTGTCATCGGCCAATTAATAACGAATGATCAAGACCCTGGTTTACAAGTTCAAACAATATTTATGATTAGATATCACTAAATGTGTGTACAATTATAAACATACTCGAAAATATAACGAAAGACTAATCGCCATCTGGGGTGAAGAATTTCTCTCACAATTAATCAAACTGTTATCGTTCCTAATTAACCATATGTTTATTCTTATCTATGCAGAGTCGCCCAGGCGATATGTGGAAGGTGAGGTGACCATTCATTACCGTTCGCCAGTTCGTACCGAGGCAAAAGAAATCCTTAGTGAGGCTGAACTGGCGCGAAGAAGCGCCGAAAACATGAGACGAGTTTATCAAGAGGAACGCAGACGCAAGTATCTTCAGGAGCTACACGACATCGACTCTCGACGTCACACGGATAATTTCACGTGAGATTCCCAAATTAATAAAATTGCGTCGATACAGATTGAACGATCACCGTCAGGTGATACCCTCCCTCCTATCCTCCATATATCGGAGACCCCATAAAACTGAAAGCTCCAGTTCCTACTAAATGTCAGAATTATTGTTAAATGTCACGAGTCGATAGTGCGAGTTGGGAGTGACATTTTTGCACTTAACGGGACGAGTAGGAAATCAATCTGCTTTGGGAATATTTTTTTTCCCTCCCACAGTAAAATACATCTGCTCATTTTTTTTCCCTCGGGTGTACATATATACTCGTGAGAATTATATTTACATAGATGCCTGTGACCCTAATGTCAGACCTACATACGTGATGCGCTCGTGTCATGCATTATGAGCACATGCATAAATTCAACAGTTACGATACCTGCTACAAAAGCACGGCACACACAATGGCGCCTTTGGTACTTGAAACGTACAACCGAAAACTCTGCTACTTTTATTAACGTACCTTCATACTTCAGACTCTAGCAAACCTCGACTAAGCACATGTGAACATGTTCTAACAATTCATCGAAAGCTCGATACTAAAATAAGCTCCCGTTTGGAAAATGATTTAAACTGTGCATCTGAATGAAAGTAAATGGTACTATACTACTGGAAGGTAAAATCCGGCTGAGAATAACAACATCGTGATTCAGAATTTGATTCAACAAAATTACCTCTCAATATTTCAATAAGAAACATCGTTGGTCAGAATTTGGTTCAACAATTACATCGTTTACAATTTTAAATTTCTTGATTCACTGAAAAGCCTGAATTATGACTTTATTGATGATTATTCAATTAAAAATTCTGAACTACGACGTTATTGATGATTATTTGATTGAAAATTCTGAACCATGACGTTATTGATGATTATTGAATAAAAAATTCTTAAACACGACGTTATTCATTTCATTTCATTTCATTTCATTTATTGCCATAAGAAACAGATACAGAGGGGGAAATAGAAAACATTAACCCATGCCGTATATGCCGCGAAGCACGATGGGTGCTTGTTTGCGGATGAGGCAAGAATTAGTGTGATTACTATCCTAAGTATAACAACAAACTAAACTAGACTAAACTATAAACTTAAAAACAAAACAAAACAGAAAGAAAAATAATAATAATAATAATAGGTACATGATTCTCGAACAGGTGATTTATATTTAGACAGGGTCCTAGGTAAATTCCCCTCGTTTGTATGAATTCAAGCCACAATACGTATGGAATAAAATAGATTTGGTCAAATATATACAATACAATACAAACAAAACAAAAATTATAATAAAAAATAATAATAAATACAGATAAAACAATAAGTTAAACTACCGTCAAAGATTTAAAGATCAACACAAGAAATACTGCCTTAATTTAATGACTTAGTTTGAGCTTAGCACCCATCTTCTAATTCTCTGTTTGATTATTTCTCTTTTACCACGTACATCCTTTAACTCAGCTGGAAGACGATTAAAGGTTTTCACTGCTGTGAAGTCAAAACATTTCTTATTGATCATCAATATTTGTTTGGAAATTCTGAACAACGACGTTATTGATCATTAATATTTGATTGAACATTCTGAATTACGACGTTATCGATCATTAATATTTGATTGAAAATTTTGAACCACGAAGTTATTGATGATTATTTGATTAAAAATTCTGAACTACGACGTTATTGATAATTATTTAATAAAAAATTCTTAAATACGACGTTATTGATCATCAATATTTGATTGGAAATTCTGAACAACAACGTTATTGATGATTATTTGATTGAAAATTCTGAACCATGACGTTATTGATGATTATTTAATAAAAAATTCTTAAACACGACGTTATTGATCATCAATATTTGTTTGGAAATTCTGAACAACAACGTTATTGATCATTAATATTTGATTAAACATTCTGAACTACGGCGTTATTGATCATCAATATTTGATTGGAAATTCTGAACAACGACGTTATTGATCATTATTATTTGATTGAAAATTCTGAACTACGACGTTATTGATCATTATTATTTGATTGAAACATCTAAATTATGACGTTATTGATCATTATTTAATTTAAAATTCTGAACTACGACGTTTTCGATGATTATTCGATTGAAAATTCTGAACTACGACGTTATTGATAATTAATATTTGATTGAAAATTCTGAACTACGACGTTATTGATTACTAATATTTGATTGAAACATCTAAATTAGGACGTTATTGATCATTATCTAATTAAAAATTCTGAACTACAACGTTACTAGTCATCAATTATTTCATCGAGAATTATAAACAACAATGTTATTGGTCATTATCTATTTGAAAAATTCTAAACTACAACGTTATTGATGATCATTTCATTGAAAATCCTGAACTACGACGTTGTTGAACCAAATTCTGAACGTTGATGTTGTTATTCTCGGTAATCGACTTGGCTTCGACTTGCTTTAGCTCGGTGCAAAAACATGATAGAGCATTCGGACCCGAAGCATTGTCAAGCTTGTTGAAAATAAGAAACAAAACGAGCTTGAAAATCTTCCGCGCCAAAATGATGCTTCACTATTTTTGTTCACAAAGATACAAAACGTCGAAGTCAGTGTCCCGACAATAGATGAATCTTTATGGCAGTTCTAGAAAAGCAGTATATTTCTTTTAATTCTTCCGGAAAAAATCGATCGGTTTTTTAATTTTTTCATCGAGTCATTGAAATCTTCAAATCGTGTATAACGTGTAAATCTAATTTTCAGGCCCTCCCAAAAATCGCCAATCCCGCTGAATCGATACGATGATTTCGTCGACGATCTCAGCCAACGGAGTCGTTCACAGGAACAAACACCGGAGCCCCGCCTTGTGGCAAAAGCACTCTATAATTTCGTTGGACAATCATCGCGCGAGCTTACTTTCCGACGAGGTGACATTATCTTCGTACGTCGTCAAGTTGACAAGAATTGGTACGAGGGTGAACACAACGCTATGATCGGGCTCTTCCCCTTCAACTATGTAGAGGTGAGAATTTTTTTTTATTTTCACCTCATTCATTGTATCTACGATCGGTGAAATTTTGAAAAGCAGATTTTGAATAATGGTAGAACAAAATGCGCAAAAAAATGTTGAGCCTCCTGCGATGAAAGTGTAAGTGTACGCGAAAAAGATTTTGCTCACCGTTGCCAAAATTCCTCACGTCTGATATTTTTTTTGTCACAGTCTATTCTACCATCATTCAAAAACTGCTGGAAGGATTCTTTTACAAACCTCTCTTTAACATTGTAGGAATTCAAATACCTATATTTGTCAAAAATTTCACCGAAGTCTCCTGTGAGGAAGGAAACAAAGAGATCTTTAAGTTTGTACCATCTTATTGATTATTCGCCTAACACTTATTACATCATTATAGATTCTTCCGTACGATGGGATAAGGACTACCACAACGGTCAAGAAACCGTACGAGGGTCAGGCCAGAGCCAAGTTTAACTTCGTCGCACAGACAACCCACGAATTATCGCTTGTCAAAGGTACGATTTTCATTATAACCATCAGAATGATAGTATGACAATGATATTGATTCGGGTTCGAGCAACTGTGGAAGAGGTGGCTATTTTTATTGTAGATTTTTTTTTAAAACTTTCCAGGTGATTTGATCGTTCTAACGCGAAGAGTCGATGAAAATTGGTACGAAGGTCGTATCGGTAATAGAAGAGGAATTTTCCCGATATCGTACGTCGAAGTTCTCGTCGAACCAGGGATCAGACCAGGTAATCAATGACTAACATGTCTGAAATTAACGTGTGAAGTTCAGCTACTGATAATACTTTGAATGGTGATACTTGAGGCGAGACTTGCAGGCTACTTTAAAAATCGAATACCGAATCACTAGATAAGAGTCTTATAGAGTGATTCATGATTTGTGACTCATGTCACGGGACCAAGTCTTATCAAATTTGAGATGACGAGTTCAGAACAAAGTTTCTTCTAATTTATTCTTGACCTCTGTGAAAATAAGCTCAATTATTGGCTAGCCAGTATTCCCTTTTTTAAAACAATAGTGAAAAAGTAGCTGAAAAGAAAATGACACGAATTCTGAATATTTAGATGAAAGTATAGTGGAAATTTGAATGACTTTTACTCACCCGTTCGATAAAGTTTGTAAACTTATTGCGAAATCAGTCAGAAGCCAGCGAGTCGATCCGATTTTGATTCTCATTTTCATTGATCACCGTGAGAAAATGTGTCAGTCGAAACTTTTTTTTCCCCAAAATCAATATAGACAAGTTAATGTCTTTCAATTCTAACAATTTAATAGACTGATCATTATTGATTGACTATTTCATCAAATTAATCGAGTATATCGATCATCGAAACGAAATTGTACAAAAAATCTTGTCTAGATGAGGCGATTTTTTAATATCACCGCGAGAACAGTATGTGTCTGATCGTTACCGATGATGATTTTTGAGTGTAACAGATCCTTTCGTAATCCATAGAAACACCAGCTCAGAATAAGCCCGTCGCAGCCCCAGCTGCACATAGTCTATTGTCGAATGGCTCAGCTGGTGGAAAACTCAGCATGGGTCCTCATCATTACACGCCGTCTATTCCAACGAACACAAACGCATCTCATCCGCACTACAATTCACTGGTAAAACTTTATTCTATATCATCTACTTTTCGATTTTTGCCACTCGCAGTTCGATAACCGAAAATTTAGTTACCTAATGATGAGAGAATGTAATTAATGAAAATGAATGGAATTTTAATTCTTACAGCCACGTATGGGAGGAACTAAGCTGCACGTAGCTCCTGTTAACGAAACTCTTCATATCGATACCCACTCCGAGCCTATGAGGTATGAATTTCTCTAGATAATTAATTAATGAGTTCAATTAAATAGCGACGGGTAATTAAACTGGATTTCAAACATGAATAATTACGTATAACATTTCTTTCTTTCGTGTGAAACTAGAATGATTATGTAACCATACAGTAAAGATGATATTTTACGTAAAATGCATAGACAAATTTTTTTTTGCAATTTTCTTGTAATCTTTGAGAAGTTTCGAAAGTATGAAATTGCGAATTCGTTCTCGTTAGAGGAACGATTAAAATGTACAGCTTTTATAACTTGTAAAAAAATCGACGAAAATCTAGAATCGAAATGAAACTGATTGCTTTTTCAAAGATTTTCTTACAGTTTCGCGTATCCTATGCTGCTAGAATAATAAACGAAAACCATATGATAAAATGTGAAACTTATCAAAAGATTCCGATTACGAAAGTTCGATAAAATATATCTTTTCATATAAATTTCGTCAAATTACAACTAGGAAGCAAGTGAAAAAACCCAAATCCCTCAACTTCTTTATTCAAGAAGCAAAAAAAAAAATGATATCATTTGGGTGTAGACACTATTTCGACCAGGATAAAAATGTTATCAACGCCTTTATTTCTGTCCATCTCCCAGATACCGAGCATTGTATAACTACAGGCCCCAAAACGAAGACGAATTAGAGCTTAAAGAAGGAGACACGGTTTACGTCATGGAAAAATGCGACGATGGCTGGTTCGTAGGATCAAGTCAAAGAACCGGATGTTTCGGAACCTTCCCTGGCAACTACGTCGACAGGTTGCGAGACTAGTGAAGATTACGAATTTCCATCGACGTGATCAAAAGATCTATGTCCATTGAATTGGAAAAAAGTTTGAAAAGAAAAATTAAATTCTTGTTATTATCTCTAATTAATCAAATTTCTAACTAATTCAAACGCAGAAATATTGAATTTCAAAATTATTTCTCCGATTTATTTTTTCTTAATTATTATAATTATAATTGTTTTCTTCAATTTTTATCACAAATATGTACGATATATATTTATAAATTTACGTGTGCTCGAGATTAATGGATTTATAGATCAGATCTAAAAATCATATTGATCGTTATAGTCTTCCCCCCGATTGAAACAATCGTGCATGAATAATAATAATAATAATAATAACTGTTTATATATATTAAAAAGAACAAAAAAAAAAAACGATCGTTATATACCGATATATAAATTAGTTTATAACCATAATAATGCACACGAAATACTCGATAGTATATTATAGTATTGATCGTACTAAAAATTACGTCATACAAAGAAAAAAAAACTACAAGTTGCATCTACCAAAAAATAACTTTTAATTAAGGTAATGTGTAAGTAGTGTACGATAACAATAGTAATTTATAAATATAAAAAGAAAAAAAAAAGAAAAATAATAAATAAACTCTTATACATTATATATGATTTATATTATTATTATACATATATTGCGGTCTATATATCTGTTATGAAAAAGAAAAAAAAACGATAAAAATTCAAAATATATGCCATACTGACGAAAAATAAAGAAATATATCTATACTTGATCGCCACGAAACATAATCGTAGTTGAATAACCGCAGATCATGTAGTAATCATTCATTATGTGCATCAATAAACTATATATAGTCAAGCAAGAAAAAAAAATCTATGAGATCAAATCTAAGGTAACGAGTATGGATTTTAAAACACTGTAATAAAAAAAAAAGTCCAGAATTTATATCTTTAGAACTTTATTTAACCTACATATATACACGTCACAAATAGGAGCTATCGAAGACTCGCTATATACAATTAGAAATTGATTCAGATAAATAAACGTAATAACGTCAACTCATGAACAACGTATCTATGTAAATTACCAGATTTATGATCACCAAATAAGAGGAAAGGTTAAAAAAAAAATCATCACGCAAAATAAATTTGATAAAAAACGAAACAGAAAAATTGTTACGATTTTTTAATTAGAATTTCAATCCTTTCAAAGTAATTAAAATTACATAAAGATTGTTTATTGAAAACGTGAAAGAATTAGTACTTCCTAAATGTTTGGATCGAAGCCCATTTCATTTGGACGTAGTAAGAATAAATAAATTTGCCTTCCCAAATAATTAATATTTTTGTAAACATTATTTATATCTAGAGTTATATACACACAGTGTATTGAAAACATGAATCATGAATATTTACTATTTAGTCGTGTAGAATATAGGGTGCGCAAGCGTGAGCAAAATATTCAGTAAGTAAATAATATCAAAGTTTTTTTGTTTTTTTTATCAAATAACGATAAAACAACACAAAATTAAACCAGAATCACATGTCCCTGAATCATACGAATTACGATATTGGGATAATAAAGGATAATAATAACTTTAGAATTTAAAATAGAATTGTAAAAATAGTTACAATCATCGTCATCCTTATCATCATCAATAATACATTACGTCGTTGTTATTAAGAAGACGCGGTTCAAAATCAGACAATACTAAAGATATAATTAATTAACTAATAATTAATCGAATATTTACAAGAGCCTCATGTCATTGGCCTCCATTAAGAAACTTGTACAATAATCCTTGGACAAGCTTCCATAGTCAGTAGATAATCTCTGGCTTACGAGCTACACACACTGAACACATATCTGAATAATACCTATCACACCACACACGTCGTATTTTCGATAACTACACGCTGCTGTACCAAAAGAAAAAAAAATCATTATATGAACATTTACAAAACATGCAATTTACGGTTATTTTAATTGTACAACAAAAACTCAATTATAACAGTTGTAGAGATTCAACAACAGTGATAGTTTCTTATGCGTTATAAATATATATGCTCCCTCTCTCTGTTATTCTGTTAGTACATACCGTTTATTATTAATTGTTTTATTTAATATATTATTGTATTGTATTGATTAGCGCTAACGACGTCACTACGCATTGTACACTGTATCTATACAAATAAAATCCTAGTCTATTACTAAATCGCTTCTATAATTGTATCGATAGATATACTTACTTATTGCTATGTCTTACTTTTACTCATCAAACATCAAAATCCTCATCACTCAACATCCTGACAATTGGTTTCTTCGGGGTATCATTTCTGATAACTGAATATGATCAGCGTCTCTTTACTTTTTCCTCATTATCAATTGATATTCAAGTCCAAGTTTGCATTGATGTTCTATTCAATTTTCATATCTGTATAGAGTATCGAGTGACTTGAAATAATCAATTTTTTGTATTGATTTCAATTTTTCCTCGTTTCCAGTGATAAAACATGACAAAATTACTTTTTGCGACCGTTGAAAACTCCAATTATTGATTTTTGCAGCTCAAACAACATTTTCTTCTGAAACCCGGAACCTCGCAGTACCGTTTTAAAACCGGAAGTGAGCAATGTTCGCTTTTATCGATCTTACAAGACTCTAAACAAACAGAACTCTGCTTTCCAATAGTTTTACACGGTCTTAACTCAACTGGAGATGAATTTTCACACTTGAATAAAGATTCCGTAGATTTTCCCTGTCCACATCGAGCGGTACGAGACTGCAACCCCTGACCACAGCTCTGAGAACACTGGAAAAGAAAAGTAAAAAAAAAAAAACCAAGCACAACAATAAAGTTCGACAATTTTTCGTATCCTAAAATTACTGTATGATGAAATATGTGAAATTGAGAGCAAAAGAACGATAAAATCTCCTCATTGAATCAGAAAATAAAATACTAGAATCAATGTGAGGTTTATTTTTTTGCGTAGTCCCGGGGACTGGTAATGGTGCTAAAATGTATGTAACGACATAATCTTTGGATAATTGACGCGTTCTACTGTATAAAAATGAATTTTCCTGTGTCTGGCTATATTCTTCATTTTTCTACTTACCGCCGACCACTCATTGAACACCCAACGACCTTGACACGGTACTCTGTTGCACTCCTGCTCGGTGCGGACAGGTGGTCCACATCGATCCGGAGGCAGCATGTCTCTATAAATAATTGCGGCCGTGTAGTTGGTGACTTTAGCGACGTTCACCGACGCATGGACACAGTAAATCTGTCTGTGTTGAGTCCCCGTGAAACCGCAGGTCGATGTGCACTCCTCCCACTCGCCGGGAATCCATTTGAACTTGCAGCTGGAATGAGGGAAAGCTTGTTCAAAATTACGCCATGGAATCAGATCCCGTCTCTCTTGAATTTTGAATATCGAAACAGGCCATATGTAGGTGAAATGGAAAATTACATCACTCATCACCTGAGAAGATTACACTTCTGAGTTTCCTGCGGCGGCTTCATTGTCAAAGGGCACTTTCTCTTCGGGACGATCTTACCGGTCACCTCATCTCGGCAGGCTATGGTTTTTTGGCGAATTCCACCACCGCAGCTGGTCGAGCACGGTCCCCATCCACCAGGAAGCCACTTGTACCTCAATGTAGTGTTCAGGTCGTTTTTATTAATCGTGTACCGTGAAGATACCGAGATGAAACTTCCCAGACGAATAGCTTCGTCGGGAACTCCCAGCTGGAAACAGACACGCGAAGTTAGGGTGAAGAAGAATTTCAAGCGTCTGATAAACGTCGTGGATTATCGATTATTCTGATATCACGTACGGATATAACAACTTCTGAGAAGAGAGGACCCCGGGACCAGACGGTATATTTGTCCCTGAATTTCTTCGCCCGGAATGCCGCACCCTCGACTATAACTGTCTGCGAGTTTCCAAGACTGTCAAACTTCCCGATGTCGTTGCGACGACGACGTCGATCACGGATAGTTATTACAACATCATTTATTTGAGTGATCGGAAAGTGAGGAAGAGACAGTTCCACATCGACGTTGTACGCTGATCGGGGAATCGCAGCCAATCTAGTCATGCCTGGAATGAGGTACTTGATCAACTAGTCCACCGCTCATTCGGGGAGTATCCAAGGCGAGAACGTAAAAAATCGTACTTCATTTTCAAAATACAATAACTCAGCGAAGAATACAAGAAAACCGAATCAGCAATGGGGGTTTGGAAGTACACAACTTGACCTTTATTTCGAAAGAAAGACTTCCAAATTATGTTAGAAAATTGTGCTCACCAGATGCAACTAAAGAAAATTACCCATATTTTGACAAAACAGTTTATAAATCTGATTTTTTGTTTTCGAAAAACAGGTATAAAGTCACTGAAAATTATTGAAAAAGTTAAGTTTGATATAAAGTTTCGACCTAATTTTGACTCTTGATAGAAGGCCATCATGTTCGAGATGAATTCGATTTTGTTTCATTTGAATAAAGCACAAATCGTGTTCTTTCGAACCCCATCCGCGGATTTGGATTTGCTCTATCGATCACGAAGTCATTGTACTTTGAATTTGTTTTTCCTTGGATATCCCCTTCCTTCACATTTCGAAACAAGTATAGCATAGCAACCTCTTTTCAGCTTGCGTTGATATCCGTTCGTAACGTTGTCACAGTTTGAGTTGCCACCCCCACATTCACCACAATCATCGTCCACTCTGCTCGAATTTATTACGTTGTCACATCCCACGTTTCTGCATTTTCCCTGAGGATAAACTTTGTTGATGAGGTTAATTTGTTTACCACATGTCAAAAGGATGTAAAAAAAAACCATTGAATTGTGTGGCTCACGGTCAGAAATAACTTCTGTATCACAACTAAGCTTGCTACGTTATTAGATTGGAAACCAGATTCCACATCTTCAAGGTCTCTAATACAATGGAATATCGGATTATGAGTAGAGTAGATGCACCGTTTTTGGCCACTTTAGTACCGTCACTGGCATTCAATCCCTCCATTAGTGACCATATCAATCGCGTGTAAAAAAGCAGTGGGCAGTTGGGCACAAACGGTACGAATGGTAAAAACATACTTCATACTCCAAATAAATTGGCTTGCAACTAATTATTCACTGAAGAACTGCACCCAAGGCTTTCTTTCAGTCATATTGATGTCAGTTATCGAGTAGTTTGATGAAATATAAGCACCAGAAGTGAGTAATCAACCCTTAAGAACTGGCCACAAATGGTGAGGTGGCCAAAACCGGTGCGTTCACCCTAGATCTGAGTATGCGAACCTGAACACAAATATCTGAACTTCCGTAGGAGCATGGTGTGCCATCAACGAGATTTTCTCCACTGAAGAATATTTCTCCAGTTTGTCGACTGCTGCATATTAATTGGCACTTGAACCGTTCCTCTTCAGGCTCGTGGGGAAGCCAGGTCTGATTATACCTCGGAGATGACGTTTGAAATCCCATCAGAATCACTAACCGAGAGCACTGTTGAGCTCTAAGATCAATTCTCTCCGGGCACTCTGATACTTGACAAATTTTAAACTCCTCGCTATCCCCTTTACACTCTGCACCCCCGTAGGCAGGTCTGAAAATATTTTCAATTATCCAGCTGTACATCCTCCGTCGATTTCATCAATCAATCCCAAATAAAATAAGACAAAACTTACGCTGGCTCGCTACATTCCCTAGAACGAAATTGGACTCCGATTCCGCAGGACCTCGAACACTTTTTCCAAGGACCCCAGCTGCTCCAGCCACCGTCTCTCACGTTGTGGATCACTGGACCAAGCCCGAATCTTCGACGATCAACCAGCTCGCAATATCCATTGATACACCACTAAAGAATAGATAATTTGTTTAAAAAATAAAAGTTTCTGATAGATATGAGGAAATGCTAATGCAATCTCACTTTGTCTTCGCCACACTCAGTCCCCTCCAATGGAGGTCCTTTCTTTGTCTTACATATTTGAGAGGAATTCTCGTGACCGCACCACAGATGTGAGCATGGCTCAGGCAGATCAAAAGTCCTGCAGAGAGTGTAGCTGAAAGACAAGAACCCAAAGAAAGAATGATTAGAAGAATGTTTCATTGAAATCGCATGAAATGCTTCCGAAGTAGCATAAAGTTCGTGTAGAATCGCCAGAAAATTATGACATGCTGTGAAATTAACGTGAAAAACTATGAGGTCCTATTAAATTATGGTGGATACTTAATGGCCAAAGTTTTATGGAATACCGGTGAGATACTATATGAAATGGTTGGAGGACACTAAATTAGTAAGCGGTAATTAATGAAATAGTTTGGTTTATTACCCGTCTCCAAACTCCATTCTACATTGTTCGTCCATCGTGAATGTAGATTGAATGGTGGCTTTCAGGTGAGTAGCGTTGTGGTCATTGGGCTGATTCAGCAGACACTGCCATTGCCTACAATTTGGATAATTAATCAGATGATACTGTAACCCTGAAACTTGTACTAGAAAGTGTATTCCCTTCATATTCTACAGACGAAATTGAAGAGAACCTTACTTTGACCTCTGGTGAAATTCTCTTTTGGAACAAGCTGACCAGTGAAATCGATGAAACGTTGCCGCCACCATGGGAGCCATAACACTCCCCATGGAAGCCTCCTGGCCGCAGGAATTTCCTACAGCCTCATCTCCGTCGTGGGTTAAACCAAGGCTGAGAAAAGTTAACGAACCCTTTAATTGATGCATTGATTGGTGAGAGCGTGTGGTAATCAAACGTTGATGCCCTGTTTTTCTCGCAGTATAATTGATATCGTTGTATTTCATGGAATACATACACGTGTGCGAGCTCGTGAGCAATTATGAAAGCACTCGTCAAACCTTCGTCCCGGTTCAGAGCACAGGACCTCGAAGGATCACAGACCCCGGAGACGGGGGCGTAGCCAGAAGGACCGCCAAGATCTAGACGAGTTAACCAGACGGCTATGTCATGACTCTCTTTTGACGAAGAGAGAAATTTTCTATTCCAGCGGTTCACGTTCTCCAGAGACCTTCTCGCATTTCCGCGGCGAACCTGAAATAATGGAAAAATTTTAGCGAGGAATTCTTCGCGAGGCTTTCCTTTGAGTATATAATATAAAGCCGATGGATTATTTGGAGCCTCGAGGCGGCTCGCGTCATTGATTTTGTACTCACCATTCCATCTTTTTTTGCGGAGTAGAAAATCATGCGCACAATTACCAGCTTCAGATTTGACTCTAGAGACGGATCCTTATAAATCGCACTCACCTGCAAATCAATTTTTTTTTCTTTCGTTAGACGGTCCTAAGAAAAATCCCGTCGCAGAAGATTCAGCTTGAAAAAATTTTTTTTATAAACCCCCCCCCCCCCCCCCCCTTTCTTCGGAAGCCAAATAGGATTACGAAACCAGCTTTGAAATTGTATCCAGAATTCAGGATCACGGTTTCAAAGGTTCTGGGTGCCGTATATATAGGTTCAATAAACGTAACTTATTTGTCAAGAATTGAAGAATTGAATAACGGACTGATAACTGATTGACATTTTCAATGACTGTAAGCGAATTCTGAATCCCACATCGACACTCTTTAAATGATATGATAATTAATTCGAAATTCGAATTGCTTTCACGCGTAAGCCCCTCGGCTCAACAATTCTAGAAGTTGCTTGAGGCGGGGCTGACTTATCAGCCAACTCGCTCAGGCTTAACTTGGTAGACGCCCTCTTCTTTACCACTATTCTAATTAGCTTAACTTCGGTTCTGAGTTAACTACTGTACTAACCCGATCAGAATATATACCCACGCTCCTCCTCTACAATCCAACACCGCGATAAAATATTCAAACGCTTGCGAATCCATCGAGATTACACTTTCGAATTTCTAATCACATACGTACGATGTTAAAAAGCGCCAAAATGTACTGTTGCACTCTTGATCCATGGAAATCGATCACCGAATAATCAGCTGCGATTCCAATCTCAAGCCATCGAGGAGGTGGGTCCCTTCGCATTGGTCTTCTCTCTGAACAACAAGATATTTATGTATTTACTCGTTTATTTATTCATTTATATATACCGAAAAAAATCGCTTTGGTAAAATACATACAAAACATGAGATAGTGCAAGAAGGCGGAAAGAAATAAGCAAAAAAAAACGACAGCCGATCATCATTGCAAGTAAATAATTCAATAACAGAGTGAAATAAGTGAAGCTGAAAGTGAAAATAAGAAATAAATTGAAACTAAGGTAAAAATGCCAAAACAAGAGCCAGAAGACAAGCAAAACGAAATAAAGTAAAACATATTAGTTTTAAACTAATAATCTAGTTATGAAGAAAAATTAAGAGAAAACTGCCCAGGGGAGGGTCTAGCGACTAGAGTAGCTCCAGTACGTATAGCTGGGAATTTTATTCTGAATATTTCGTTGAGTCTTGAAGAAACGTATTATCTCAACTTACGGGGTTACTTTTTTCACGAATATGAGAAATATTACTCACTTGGCAATTTATTTCGTTCCCAAGCTCGATCAAAGAAATATCCGACATGTTCGGAGTCCTCTTCAATCGGGAGCTCCACATCTTCATTTTCAGTCTCCTTCTCCTCCTCCTGTTCTTCAAAATCTGACTGAACGTCAATCACGTCCCCAGTGAGATTATAAAACTCCCGCGTATTGCAGATCATCAAATTTCGTTTGGCTCGGCCCGAGGGGTTAGTCTGCCGCCGAACCCTCGTCTTTAAATTCATGTACAAATTCTCGTCTCTCTTGTACTTTGATTCGAGTCCGGTCCAGACCGTCTCTGAGCGCCTAGAGGCACCTGGTGAAACGTCGTTTTCGCTGGGTGTATTCAAATTATTCGCCCCCAGATATTCGACGTAGTCGAGTAGCTGCTGCAGGCCATCTTCCTCCGCTACCAGATTTTCTGGCAAAGGATCTTCAACGTTAAAACCCTCCTCCGGATGCCTTATCGACGTTTTTTTCGTCTTGTAAAGAATATGACGGCCGTCAGTGAGCGGATGCACAAAAAACGTCCCGTCAGCCACGTGGACGAGACCGTAAATCCAAGAATTACTACAGATCGTTATGGCGACCAGAGACTCAGGCTGTCCGATGACGAATCCATGCCGAACCTCGCAGGCTGCAGGATCGTCGAGGTCTCGACCTTCGTGGGCCGCAAATTCTGGAGCGATTGCGAGGTGCTCGTTCAGAGAAGTCTCCAGGGTCCAGTTTTGAAGGGAAATTCGTTGAAGACTCGACCTCTTCGTGCGAGGACCTGTTACCGACTCGACTTCAGGATTAACGATTCTAAAGGATTCTATGTGGTCCGAGGAGGCGAGGAAATTTTTTAGATGTTGAGAGCTTATCTCATCAATCGACCACCAGATGACGAGGAAATGGCAGAAGCTCAGTCGCCCCATTTGCGGAATAAAATTTCAGGCACAAGTTCACATCAACATTGGATAGGGCGAAATAAAAAATTACGGAAGGAATATGAAGGAACGGAGTTTAGAGTGGGACTTTGCACTTTCCAAACGTAGAAATCAGATCTTTTGCAGATTCGTTAGTCACTTTGTAGAGATCGTCGAGGTTATTAGTTTCAAATTCGATTCAAACTGCAATGACTTTCGAAAAATGGCCAAAATCCGGTTGTTAAATAAATTATGGAAATTTGACACTTCAGGGCAAAATTGACACCACGACGATTTTCGACAAAGTTACAAAGCTTAGAATCTCAACTATTTTTTAACGCTAAGACGAGCGATCCACTTAAATTTCGGTATATCGAATGTGTTGATCGAAAATGAAGAATGATGACTTGATGACTTGACGTATCGAGGAATTAGGGCGTTTTTCGATCTGATAGTCGATTACAGTGAGATGCACTCTGTTCGCCTCCGGCCACGATCGCGCCTAAACTGGCGGCCATATGGAGGTCTACAAACGTACTGAAAATACTTTCATAGTTGGGTTACGTACAGACGGAGTAAAACATGTAGCACATAAAACACATACGTGCGTACAAGCTCGAGAGAGTTTCTAATAATGGAAGCTTTATGAGAGGACACGTCTGCGCTGCTGAACGAACAGGGTTCACTGTGACGAACCGCAATGCGATGGAGCATTGATGCCGATCTCACTATAAAAAAACTCGTTACATGTGGCTGGAGTCCTTTTTTGCCGAAGGTCAAGTTTCTAATTATTTTACACAAATCGGCTTTGAAAAAAAAAATACCGACTCGGGTGTAGCTATGAGAGGTCGTCGGGCTTCATTAAGACAAAGGATGCACAAAAAACCGTACAGGAATCATTTGGGTACTAGATTATATTTTATTCATTTCAAGCCAAAAATGATCACAATCAAAGAGTATAATATCGTATAATATTGTTGCGTAATGGTGCAAGAAAATTTGTAGTACAACTGCATTCAAGCTGTACTATCCAACCATCCAAACAGTGAATAACAATTTACGATTGATAAATGACCACACAATAATGTAACGTAAACGTGTTGTATATTTCTCACAATAGTTGATAGTATTTCCAACTTA
>JAFFZH010015629.1:109416-162973 GCA_018420115.1 Euura saliciscinereae | reverse complement strand
CCCCCCCCCCCCACTCTGCCCCTACAGCTAGAGCAAAACTGAAAGCTCAGAGAGGAATGTACTCCAATATATACAGATGGCGATAGTTTCGATTCTCGCTTCTGGAAAAGTTGTCGGTTCTCATTCGTTAGAAAATTATATTCAAGGATACGAATATGTGCGAAATAGAAAAGTAGTGGTTAGTCTTTCGATACTGAAAAGATTCTGCCAAAAGAAAGTGATGAAAGTACCAGATGTTTGAACATCGCGGGAATTCGGACAACATATTTTTTTTTTCCTTTTTTCCCTCAGAAGTTTAGAGATCAAGGAGATCGTATAGTCCTGAGGATGTGGACTGGCATGGCAGACGCACAAGCATTATTCAAATTCTCAGCAAACTCGAGGCGCTCTTTTTACAGACATCCTCCCGCCCCCCCTTGTTTCTGCCCTTTTACTTTTTGTTTGGCCATGCTTGGATATTTTATTCCATGCTTGGTAAAAATGGGCGGTGGATGAAGGAGAAATATCGGAGGGAGGGTAAATTTTTATGTTTCCAAAAGATAAGCTTCAACGATAGTCGATATTCGACTGCGCACGGTCGCTTTTTCTCTTCCATCGTACTACTTTATCCCTACTCGTACCTTGACTCTCTTTCCCATACCCACCCCCGCAACTCGGTTGGATTATATGTATAGCTATAGCTTTAGCCTATCTATATCACGCTCGAGAAATCCTAAGGCTTGGGGAGCCCGGCTTCGTATACCGAGTCGACCGATTTTAGCTGCAGTGGCGATATCATCAATACTTACGTTCTAAAACACAAGGAAACAAACCACTACTCGTAATTTCCAATCGATACGTGACCGATCCACATATTGTGGCTTTCCTCATTCCAGAATAACGACATTTTTCTAAACGAATAATAAAGAATTGGTCACTTATATATTGAATGAAAGAAATGAACACAGAATTTTCTAGTCTGTACCAATGGTCAGTAGTTTCAGGTCTGAAAATTCAAGGTTCACGTGAACATGTGAAATACGTTGCTAAATCCTCACACAACTGTAGATGGTCCAGGGGTGATCGAGGCGAGGGATGATTAAAAATAAATTATTCATACGGTTGGGAACCAGTGGGAACCAGCTACTAGACGACAATTACTCAGTTCTAGCCTAACCCATTACGCCAAACTATTTTATCTTTTCTTCGAACAAACATCCCCCCTTCCCAAAAAATGTCAAACTCGTTTTTCCGACCCCGAAAATTTGGTGATTGACGTTATTTCCTACGCCCCATACCCACACAATTTCACGGTCGATAAGAGCTGACGTTGACGAAGGATAATCACAGGTGAAATCCAGCACAATTTGTAGACCGAAGTTATTTCACTGTCAAAGAGCGTGATTTTTTGCATTCTACTAGTAGAAGATAAGACCAGAATTTACCTACGACCCACCGTCTCTGCGCGGTTTGAACTCTTCGACAAAGTTTTACACCGTAAAAAGTTCCCAGTTCAGAAGTCGATCGTAATATATTTTATTGGTGGGTCTCGGCTTAGGGACGGCGTCAATCCATTATACCAAATACCAGACGGGGTTGAAACGGCGTTGATGAGGGTACTGGCGATGTGGAAAGAATTTGATTGATACGTTTAAATTTTCCTAACCCTCGTGTCAAATTCGAAGAGAAAATCACCACGATCTCATATAGGGTCATAGAATTATTGAGATTAATGAGGCATAGAACATACAGCATAATTGTCAATTAATTTTATTCATTCGAGGACCCAGGGAGGGAGCACCTTCGATCTATAATACATATGCTGAAAGATGATCCCTCAGAGAGAACTCTGATCACGTGATCAAGCTCAGCTTTCGGTATAATAGCCGCATTACTAATTAACGGACGTCAAACGTACACGAACAGAATGAGCGGAAAATTTGTGAAAATTCGGAATAGGAGATTGATATTAAAGGTCCGAATAACGGTCGCCATACGAAGTAGCGAATCAGAAATGTTTACAGAGTGTATCGCTTTATCCTGTTGAGCAGATAGCGGATAAAAAAATCGGACGAAAGAGGCTGGCCCGAGATTTCGAGGACCCCGTGCGCAATATCGGCTCCAAGATTTTCGATAACTTAATTTACGAGGTTGGGTTTCTTTATTTGAAAAGGTTCGCTGGGCCAGCGACGTGAGAAAAAAAAAGAAAAAAATTTGTTAGGGGCTGGGCTGAAAAAGGTACATTTTTTCTATCGGGCAAAGAATACCATTGGAGAAAAACGACCATGATCAGACAGAGATATGGGGATATAAAAATAAAATTCTTTTTCTTGATCGAAAATATCGGACTAAAATTCTTACCATTGGGGTGTAAAAGATGGTGTTTTTTTTTCTCTCATCTACATCCACTACTCGTTCAAGCCAAGTCCTCCGTGTCTTTTCTTCGGTTTTTAGCTGTCTTTACAGTTTTTAATCCTTCATCAATTGCGTCACAGTTTCTCATTCGAGGGTAGAATTGCCCGTGAAAATTGACTGAGGTTCTAATTCTACCACGTTTCCACTTTGACTGAACTTGGTAGTCGAAACTGAATCAGCAATTTTGTTTTTATTATTCAATTCTAAAAGAGGCTCAGCACACTTGATGATAATTTTGTGAGTGAGACATGGCGATAAAGAGAGATAAAATTTACTCACAATTTGAACCGGGAGAAATTTTTTTATTATCAAACTTTCAAACTTTGTTACCATAGCCACGGGGGTAAAATAGAGCCAAAAAATGTTCACGGATGTGGTTAATGCGGCTTGGCAAACCTTTTAGTAAACTAACTCTACAAAACTGTCATAAACTAAACTGAACCCTCGAAAGTTATCTTCAGAAAAAAACAAAAAAAAAAAAACATTCACAGAACGAATAATCGCAGGAACGTGACGATAACCATAATCGCATAGCGGATTTGCAGCCCCTGAAACTATCGAGAAAATCTGCCTAATAAATCTTCCATTTATTCATTAGAATAATATCAACGACTACAATACAAGTCGTAATACGCGAAACTCTGTGTTAATTGGACGCGGATTGGCGGTGCGCGCAGTGCAAAGCGTCCTGGGGTTAGCCGAAGACTGTCAGAGAATCCGGGGGCTGGCGCAGGCGCCCCGACGCACCCCTAGTCGGCCCGACAGCGTCGGTTTCCCGCGACGTCCCGCGACGTTGAAAAGTAAGCTGTACCGTGTAATTTTTTTAATATGGGTACATGGGAATTGATGTGGGATGTGTAACGATACACCGGTATAAACACAGTTCTGGATTCTGAAACCCTTTTAGTCGGGTTGGTTCATGGATTGTCCCATACAACCGTGAATCTATGTATGAATTTATGTAATATGTTAACTGCAGCAGAGTGCAACCACCATTCTACGTGTTTATCTAGCGCTCTGTGCTGCAGGTTCAACCAAAGAGTACTTCTGAAACTCTGGAGGAGATCAGAGTATGGCAGCATGCAGAACTTGTGCCGTTTTCTTGAGGTGATTCTCTTGGTCTAGTATACCCTACATCCGCAAACCGCGTTGAAGGCTGATGAGCCCTACGATTTACGTAATGTGTCAGTGCAAAAACCATTTACTTGACAGAATACACAATTCCGCTAAAATCAAGAGTAGTACATCTCCGAAGATTATAGTAAACCTTACATCCAACTTTTATACTGTTAAGGAAGTACTTTATCAAATTATTTTCTGAAAGTTAGATCTAATAAAATAGGGAGTAGGTATACGAAAAAGCACCTGTCTTGATGAAGCTTTCTTGAAGTAATTCTCCCATGCAGTACAGTTCTTCAAGTATATTTAGTGAAAAGTCAATTTCCAGAGTACCTACTTCGGATGGAAATCGGTATTTGCAATAATTTTTTCAAAAGCACTCCCTATAAAACTTTCGTTTGTACAAAACACATTTAAATGTCCTTTTTTTAAGAAACACTTATCATATTACTTCTTTTAAAGGCACTTTCCAAAGTACTATTTTTAGAAGTCATCTCCGAAGAACTGCATCTTTTTGGAAGGACGCATTACAAAGTACTTCTCAGTACTTGGAACGGTTTGAAAAGCACCAGAAGTAAGCTCCTTCGATAAATATTTTCAGATGCTTCGATAAGCATTAAAACCATTTCAATCAATGAGAACGGAGTTCGGATGAAGTACTCAAGTTAATCACTCTAACGGCTGGTAATGGGTAATAAACAGAGCCGAAGTTGATATAACGTTGGTAGCTATATCGCATAGTTGGAGGCGGGCGTATAAATCGTAGATAAAAAAATAGGGGCTAGAGCAAATCAGGTGAAAAAGTGCACCGTCAGCATTTGGTTGGCTGCAGATTAAAAGGTTCAGTTCTGCGGTAATAAGAGTCAGCATCTTTTTCTTGGCAATATTTTACGTCATTACACCCCATTTCCTCGCAATTAAGATTTGAAAATTTTTACCACCATTCATTTATCAACCCCAACTTTTTCACCATTCTGAATTAGAATTCATCTTCAATGCGAAAGCCTTTTCGAGCTTTCGTATCACTCACCCTGACGGGAGGGGAAACGCAATTTCAATTGACCCTAGGGGTGTTAATCACGTTACGTTGGTTGATCGCGGAGCCGCGAAGACAAGATTATTATAGCCGACGTTTAATCCTCGTTACGTCATCAGTTTGCGGAACGTCGAAGACCTCTGTCACAGGTATATCGATTCAGACTAAATTGGTAACCATACAGTCTCCAGTCCCTTACCGTTGTCCAGGCCCCTATATCGCTCGCCTCGTATACCAAAGTGTTGGTCCTAAATTGAGGCCAGAACGACGAATGGCAAGTTCAAAGGGGTAAAATGAAAGTCACGTGACCTCGATATGATTTACACTTGGAATTTTCAAACGCTATTTTCTCAGCCAAAACACATTCGATTGATGTGAAATTGATATCCGTGACGTAGTAAAACTGAATGAAGGGCCTGCCAATCGTGGATTTTCGAAAATCGAGATATAATAACAGTTTTTTAACAATATTGTTCTGTAATCCAAGGAAGTGCTGCCTCTCTCCACGAGGGGCAGCACCTCCTTGGGTTACAGAACAATATTGTTACACAAAATTCTGATTATGTCTTTCGATATTCGAAAATTCACGATTGGCAGGCCCTTCATTGAGTTTTTCTACGTCACTGATATCAATTTCACATCAATCGAATGTCTTTTGGCTGAGAAAATAGCGTTTTAAAATTCCAAGTGTACGTGACCTCATATCGAGGTCACGTGACTTTCATTTCACCTTAAGGCGATTAGCGAAAAAAAAAAGTTAGCCTTTAGTTAATTTCGCAAGAATTGCCTTGCACGAGGTCGGACTAAAATCCACCAAATTATACCTTCCAGCACTTGAAAAGTTTGCCACCATGAGAACGGATCAATGGAAACATATATTTTTAAAATTGTTCTGACGCTATCGTTTTTGCATTAGGGCTGACAATTGAAATTTACTAGCCACGCTTTTTATCTCCATTAATCCCTTCCGTTTGTCAGCTGCAATGTTCCCCGGAGTCGTAATTATTTCCACTTATGGTACCCAGTAAGCCCGAGTCCCATGAGAATCGGGACCCGATGCGGAAGCCGCGTCAACAAGGATATTGCACACGAAGCGTTCTCCGGAGGCGTTTCTTTGAATAGCAAGAAAGAAATGCAATGGATAAAATCCGCGGATTAGTCTTCTCCATCGAGAAAAATCAATTTCCGAGTGGTACAGGTATGAAGAAAAAGATTGCGAGAGATAAGGTGAGAATGAGACGGTCGGGTGAAAAAATATAAAAACCTTTTGGCATGGAGTATGAATCAAATGATGGAATTAACGTAGCAGGACGAAAACTTTTCTTGAATAACATTTCCAGTTTCCTTTATAACGGAGGTAAAGGCGAAACACGATCTGGATTCGTTGCGGAAGTCCTTTTGCACAAGGAATGACGAGGCGAGAGTTTCCTGCTACGAATATTGTGTCTAGGTATATATGCAATATATCACCGGGAAAGATACAATCTTCGTTTTCTCCGGCGTTCTTGCATTCTTAAAGCAAACCGGAACTCAAAGATTTTTTTTCCTCTCAATTCGAAAAGTGGTGGGCACTTTCCATTCTCCATTACTGCTATCAACTTAAGCTTCTGTAAATCAGAATGTTGTGAAGATATTTTCAAAATTTATGGGATATCGTAACGTAAAGCCGGAGTTAAGCTCCATTTAAAAAAATAAACATTCTGATTTATCTGAGAGCTCTAAGAAAACTTGATATAAAAAATAACCACAATTATGTAACAAAGAAAAATGAATCTTGAAGATTCCACGATTCCTCAATTTCGAAAATGACGAATTCGAGATATTAGGCGATATTTTTCATTTTCGGCTGACCATGCGCCCGGAAGTTCGACCTGAAACCGAGCAAAAGCCCAACGGCATAATCAATTACTGGATGACTTCGGGGAGGCCTGGCTAGGTCACATGCCTGGACTAGGCAGAGAGAGCCTTACTCCAAGGGAAACTTACGTTTCTGACAGTCTAAAATTTTCATCATCCGTTGCGTGAAACTTTTGCCCCCTCGCCGTAAGACTCACTCAGCCTGCCCCCAGGGGGTACCAGGTGAGGCAGTGACAGGTCGCCATTGAAATTTATATCCCAAATCAAAATTTCAACCTGATTCTGATCCGTGAAAATCTATATGGCAAAACTAGGGGGTGATGTAACGTTCGTAGTATTGACAGCACGAATGAAACGTTTCTCTTCTTCGCCCACCCTGCCCTGAACCGGGGTGTTACAATATGTTACACGACAGGTACAACAGAGTGTGAAAAAAATGTTGTTATAAATTTCATTACTGCTGATTTATCAGTTCCGATAAATTCATCGGGGACGGATGCTCGTGTCGTACAGGACAGGACTTGTAAAAGGTGCGGAGGGGGCCACGACGAAGGGATGTAAAAACGTTTTATTCATTTCTTAATTAAAACGAAACAGCAAACGACGTACTCCCGTATTTGCTCATGTTTCGTTGAAAATTAAAACTTCGACACTTACGAGGACGCGTCATTCTTGATGACACCGTTTCCAATCAGACAGGCAGCGTGAATTTAATCGGGTCGATCACGCCCGCGTTTTAAATTATATAACCGCGAGGGAAACCTTGGGGCAGACTTTGAGTTAAAAGTAAAAAAAAAAAAAAAAAAAACCAAGGAAAACCTGGGGAAAAATTTAAATTAAAAAAAAAAAAAAAAAAAAAAAAAACCAATGAAAGTCTGGAGAAAGTCGTAACGACGTCTTAGTATTTTATATCCTGAGCGTATAAAAACGGTTGGATCTCCTTAGTTATCTGAAAAATGAGATATATCTAATGTTGAGAATTCGAAGAAACATAAACACTTTCGTTAACGTTGTATGATGTAGTAGTAACGAGAAAGTCACAGGCAAAAGTAACCCCGAAATAAGGTAAAGAAGAGGGTGGAGAAAAGGAGAAAATGGAGAAATTGCGATGCCGAGAAGGTGGGGGTTGATATAAATAAAAGTGACAATAAAGGTCGCCGCGAGTGCCTTACGAATGAAATGGAATTTCTGTAGATAAACAGCCCCAATTCTATTCGCGATACACGATACAGCCCCTAACAGGCTCGTCGCCAGCTGGAATGTTTTCTTTCATACCACCCCTCACTCCGTACCTTCTTCTTTTGCCTCAACCCTGTCCTATTACATCCAAGCAAACTTCTCGCTTTACATATCATTCATCGATCGAACTGACTTCAAGACTTCGTGAAGTTAACTGACTCCGACTGACTTTTCGGCAAGGTTTACACCTGATTTGAAGGTTCGATGCCCCTTATAGATCGGAGGGTTTTAACTTTGATCCCTGACATTTTATGTGGTAGTTTTAGTTTTAGCTACTTCCTGCCCGATGTCACGTTCTGCCAAGTCATGTTTAGCTATCGAACATTAACCCGCCACACTTTAGGTTTACAATCGACCATCCGGTTGAGCTTGCAGTGCCGTAAACTTTGTTCAAAGACAAATACGGTTTGCCGTACCCATACCCTATACCACTGCAGTTGTTGTGTAGTTATTTCACCAAACACAAGCGGGTGGCAAAGTGTAACTAATGCTACTGGGTAAGCGATACTGCAGGTAGAACAACAAGACCTTTGGTACGAAGTTGGATTAGCTTTACGCAACACGTCGTATGCAGCTAGTACGATAAAGCTTATGTTACCCGTCATAACATAGAAATGATGACACAAAAGAAATCAACAAGCATCGGAATTATTGTCTCACAAATTCAAAAACGGTTTATTCGGTGAGCTAAATTATTACTTCAGGTCTTTCGAACGATTGATGTTTACCTGCAGGAATAGGGGCCAGCAAGAGGTTTCTGGATATTGAGGTGGTAAGAAGCCAGGGGTATGCTTTGGAAATGCAATTTTCTCTGGGCTAAGGAATGAAACTTGCATCTTTATTTCCTCTGAAAGCCCTGAAGGCGAAATATGTATACATATATCCTCGTATATTTTACCAAGAGAGCTATGGTATCTAGTTATGTATGTAAACACGTATAACGTTATATAATTTAGATTTGTTGTACTATAAAACGTGTTTTCGCAAATTATTTTCTAATACCTCTTATGTCCAAGCTTTGAAAATTGGTTTATAGGAGATTGCGCCATAATTATTCTCCCCCATACACGGGGTGGTCGACGGCAGACCAATGCGTATGTAAATAATTAGGGAAAATTCAACCCGTTAGTTAGGTCAGGCACAATAAGGTATATGTATGTACCTATCGAATTTACCGTCCCGCAGATTGCAAACACGAGTCAATACGCTGGAGAATTGAATTTTGGTATTTGACATTAATAAACTTCAAATTACGATTGAATCACTGTCAGAATTTACAAATCAAAATTAGTTGATTCTATGAAATGTGAAATTGATTAACAAAAAATTAAAATACTTCTTCTTATCCCATTTTATTTTCACAATCTAAAAACCTTTCCAAAATTTTCTGGTTCGTCGAATTGAATCGTATATGACAGTCAAAGCCGTCTGAGGACGAGCAGGCGCACCAGGTTCACTCATAGCTTTTGTAGACTTTGAGAAAAAATTGATTTCAAGTTTCTTTGCTCGGTTGTCGAATTTCATAAGCTCGCCGTGTCCCCCCCGCCCCCCTCCATCCTTCAACTGTTTTAAAATCAATTTATCACACAAGCCACTGTCATACGCCTGTGAAAATTTGCCCAGTGAATTATCGAGAAAAAAATAATAATAAGAGTTTCCACCTTATAAAAGTGAATCCAGTGAAATCCAAGGCATCCGTTTAAGAGCATGCTCCAGTCATTCTTTACTCTTCTTTACCGACCGTACCCGGTTTTCACTTGTTTTCACTGATAGCAAAGCCTACGCGTCACGAGCGCGGAAAAGGAACCAACCTCGGAACCAACAGCGCAATTCTAGATGGAATTACGAAGATGTATATCAAAAAACTTCTTTGTTTCATGCAACAATGAAGACGTGTGCTTGAAAACTGCACAAAATGGTAATTGTCGATGTCAATCACAATCATGGTCGCGACCACCGCTTGACATCGACAATTACCATTTTGTGCAGTTTTCAAGAACACGTCTTCATTGTTGCATGAAACAAAGAAGTTTTTTGATATACATCTTCGTGATTCCATCTAGAATTGCGCTGTTGGTTCCGAGGTTGGTTCCTTTTCCGCGCTCGTGACGCGTAGGCTTTGCTATCAGTGAAAACCCGGTAAGGTCGGTAAAAAGAGTAAAAAATGAGTGTAGCATGCTCTTAAGGAGGCTCTAGCACAAAGGGCCGATTTGTGTGGGGGCTTACGCGAGGGCCTCTATTTTTACAGAATACCGCAAGTTTGTCATAACACAGTTGCTTCCGATCAAATTATTGTTAATTCTACTCTCTAAATTTGAATCAGTGAATAGTCACTGATCATCAGCGAATAGTCACTGATGCCTCCAGTTATAAGTATACCACTGGAAATCAGTGAAAAGTAACTGATTCATCCAGTGAATTTGAATCACTGATTCAAATAGTCAAATTTTCACTGATTGAATCAGCGAAAATTATTGGTTCTTATATATATTAGATCCGGTTGGAGATATTCTCGAAACGGAAAGACAATATGGTATATTCGACACATTTTTGTTTTGCGAGTCTTTATTGCAAGTAAAGAAAAAACAGACTCCTAACGCAGATGAAACTTCTCCGTCTCCCATCTCGTCGGAGCGAGCCAAGACTGGACGCAGTGAAAAACCTAACCTACCAAAAGTATAAGGAATTCAATGTAAGACAATGAACCGCAATATTTACACAATTCTTTGATTATTTGCAAGTAACAAGCCAAATTGTGAAGAATTTTATAAATCCGCATGTGTACTTACGTTATGATTTTTACTGAACAGTTCACGTGGTTGAATCGACGCCCAAATCAGCACGCAACATACCTATGAACGCGAACGATTTGACGGTTAGTATGCAGCTCCGTGGCGGTTAGAGACTCGGCGTACACGGGCGCCCCTAGCGTTCGTCACAAAAGTCACTGACGAAACAGTGAAGTTATGCACTGGTTCAGCAGTGGTAAAATCACTGCTGAAATGCACTTCACTGATACTCCAGTGAAAAAGGGTTCAAGTCACTGTTTCTGCAGTTAAATACCAAGTCACTGATTCAATTAGTGAAATTTTCACTGATTCAAATTTAGAGAGTATGAATACATTATTAATTTCGCGCCACTGAATAAAAACCGTGAAAGAAGAATAATTTTACGGTACGATACTGCATACATAAGTATGGCAGCACCGCGATTCTCTATCTCACTTTCTCCAGTGCTAGACGGACGGAGGTTCAATTCTCGCGCAGGCGCTCTGCCATCATATTTCGGTCTCGCTGCCGAATTTCTACGCGGTTCCATAACCTCTCTAAATTTCAAATTTTTCGAGACTTTGACATCGAATATCTCATAATATGAGTCGGTGACCCCATACTGTATTGTTGTATTTGCAATCCTCGCGATCTAATCAACATTACTCTAGTTTTTCATAAACATCTGTGTAGTAAATGTAGAGATATCAATTGGCCCATGTCTTTCGAGAGGGATCCTGCCATAAGGCCCATGCTAAAAATGCCAATTTCAACTATTTTTATCTTGCTTATTTAGTCGGTGACCCGGTCTGAAATCTCGCATACGTGAGAATGGGTACTTGATTTATGATATACTAAAAAATTATTTTGTTCTGTGCATGACCCGTTCGTGCTAGAGCCTCCTTAAGCAACAGAATTTCTGGCTTCTTGACTCATTGTGCCACCGCCTATTGTCGAAGCCAACGATTCAATGTGACAATACCCCCTTTCGGCAATTGCCTCTCGAGCTCAAGTTTGAACGATACATTGTACAAATGTACTGGGACTACCGAGAAAAAAAAAATCCTCCAGAATTATTGAACGGGCTACCAATTTCGTTGGCCTAATTTCCCATCGTGGATAGTAGGATAGATAATTTGATATCTAAAATCGATTTCAGTTCATAGACCAAACGGTCCATTGATTTTCAAAGCACGTCGAGGTGGTCCAGTGATCGATCGATTTATACTCGTGTTGATGCGCATGAACCTCGCCCGCGCCGGTCGTTATAACGTCTTATTATTTAGGATGGCACGGTGCCATTCGTGGATTCCGCCTCGTAATCAAAGATTTAAGACGCCCTCGACAACTCGGCGAATATAACGTGAGGCTCAAGTGGAAGCGATAAAGAGGAACGCGAGAGATAGGAGAAAAAAAGAATTTGGCACGATTTAGACGCTCCAAAAAAAAAGAAGAGCGTTATGAATTAGTGGGGCAGCAATGTCACAGTCATATTCAACGAGAAATGGAAGTCAACGTTGTAATGATCAGAGTCAACGGGGCAGCGTGGAATCCGAACTTGATTCGTAGAATGAGAAAAATGCAAATGAAATTATTATTTCGGAAAATTTTATCACCCAGAGAGGCCAAAGGCTGAGCCAAGAGATAAATATCTTTCGCAATTTCGACGTGCGTTTGGATAGTCTTGGCTGGTTTCAGGGCCTTCGAATGTCCCATACGATACGATAAACTATTCGGAATGTCCATTCGCCACTTATGCGGACATTCAGAAGCGAATAGATAAACGTGAGCCAGTGAACGTATAGGAAAAATTGGTACATGGTTAGATACTCGCGTGCAATACAATATGTAGATCTGTCTTGCCATTCGAGCAGAGATATTCCGCATACATACCTTGAGGACGTACGCGAGACACGTCGACTAATATTTTTCACTTAGAAAGTGCCCAGTTTTCTTCTCACCTCGTATAACTGTTTCGCGTAGGTGGTTTTGGGTGTCTCGAGAAAATCCGGTGAAAGAAATTCGAAGAAGCATTCCGCTACTTTTTTCTCGCACCTCAACCGATTCATTTGTTAACTAAATCGTACGTCGTCTCTTTTCTGCCCGAAACAAAATTCCACTGGGTAAAATATTCAGTGGAAAATTTCACACAGGTTGGCGCGTTCCACCCGGGTTCCTTCGGTTGATTCTGCAGCAAGGAATTCGCGAACATGGAGAGAACGGCGATGATAAAACTGGGAAAACATCTGGTGGAGTAATTCTGAAGACGTAAGTCGTTTGCCTCAGGGTTTCCTTGATCCTTGGGGGATGCAATTGTTTCCATTCGGAATCTTTTTCACCTCACTGAAGAGAATACACGTACCACCATATATACCTTCCTTCTTGATCTTCAGTATGACTCCGGGGCTGCTGTTCAACTGTGCTAAGCTCGTGTAGCTTTATTCTAGCTTCCTTCCCGCCGTTGCAAGAAGCTTCCGTTTCTCGCTGAAAACTCTGTATTCATTCATGTTTTTCTTAACGGTTTTTTTTCCATTTTTCTTTTCGTCTTCTGTCTTTCATACAAGCTTGAAACAAGATTGAACAATAGAATAACAACACATTTCATTATTAATATTGGTTTCTGTTTATACTTTGTTCCAGGTCGGACGTTGGATTCTGGACAAAACAAATAAAATGACCTGCATGTCATCAAACTGCATACGACCCGAACTCGCTCTTGGACTTGCCCACCCCCTCTGGCCAATTGATACTTGGTGCTTGAGATTCGCGTGTCGAGAACCCTTACGGGTTTTACGATCCTTCGGGGTTGTCAAAGAAACCAAATAACCACACAAACACGGCATTCTTTACCTCATGCAACTACGTAACAAAAACGCGACTCTACAAAATTGTCATCCGGAAATGTGGAGTGAGGTATAAATGAGGTACTCCGAACCAAGGAGAATTAGAATTTTCACTTTGACTCTTTGAAGCATAAATTTTGATTCTTTAGGATGTTCTCTGTGATATACTGTATTCATTGCTTTTAACAAGGAAGATAAGTCTGTAACAGTAATGTAGGCTGTCTGATGAAAAAACAAGCTTTTCTTGGAGCTAAATGAAGAAGCTAAAAAAGTCGCCATACCAAGAATCATTGGAACATTGTAATTTTCTCGGTAATTTGAAACTTTTTGGTACCATTTATAAATTCAATGAATTACAAAACCCCCGTGAATTTTTTTTATATGTTATATCAGGGGCCATGCAAATACTACGTCACGCTGTTTTCGGCCATTTCGGACCCCCCCCCCCTAAGAGCGTGACGTAGTATTTGAATGCTCCCTCACAATGAAAGAAAAACTTATGATGACTGGATTTCACATATCCATCCAACAAATGCTGTGTGATAATTCTTATTTCTAAAGCATTGAACCCGCGATGGATGTTACGAAACCTTTTCAAGTTTTATCATACGAATGCGTAGGAAATTCTTCCGTTTTCTTCCCCCTTTTATTCAATCTTCGGAGTATCTCGCACTCGACGTTCCGATCGAATGACAACCAATACCAAAGAAAAAAAGATCGGTTTCTTCGTCTGTTTTGTTTTGTCTTCGGTGTATGTCACACAGCCACAAATTCTGAAGCATATTGTCAGGTATACGACTGGTTTCTTTAGGGTCAGATGAAACGATCTGTTATTTAATAATGATCAATAGACGAGAGTGGATTCCACTTGTTTGCGTCAGATACAATCACCAGATTCGCCACCGTCAGTCTTTGTTATTCTTTTATCAGCGTGATTTCCACTATCTGGAAGTGACCATCGACAATAATTAAATTGTGACGTTCAACGGAAAATCAAATTCATTCATCCACCCTCGATATAAACTTGAAAATTTAGTGAAATTTTGCGATTCAAGGAAGTTTAGCATTGATTCGAGTCAGTGTACTTTTAGTCTAGCGACCATTTTGTTATTTTTAGATTGTAATTGTCCAGTTCTTTGTCATCTAGAGCAAGTCTATGAAGACGCCGAACAGATTTCATCCTGCTGATAGCCAAAGTCATCCGATCCTCTTCAGATTCTAATGTGTGAACCTCCTCAAGGTGTGGAAGTGGCATTAAAGTTTCATTCTATCCCTTATTCAGTATTCAGCCCCGGCGATTGATGAAGCCATTGACTGTTTGAGAAGTGAGGTCAGAAATTGTAATTCGTAGGGGATGATTCTCGGGGAGCGAAATTGTCAGAAAATTACGTCGCGTCGTAAAAACATATAATAAAGGAGGGGCGCCCCTCTCAGACCCTGTTTGGGTGCCAGGTTTGGAATATTTTCAATCCTGCCTCATATTCCATCCACGTACCGAGTCCATATCTACCCGACCTCTTGCGACGCAGCCCTTTCGGTGTCGCATCGCGTTGCGGTGCCGCTATTCCCACCCCCGTATGTACGCGCATAGAAATTTTATACTCGCATATAAATATTCGGTTGCGTGTGTTACGCGCGGATATATACACCCATGAATCTTTATTAAAATAGTATAAAGTCAAGCCCAATTCATTTGGGTGAAATTATTATGACCTGGGTAATCGGAAGACGTTGAAAACATCCCAGGAAGTCCATCTTCGTTGTCCTGGAACGAGCGATGCTTTTTTTTTTCTTAGACTTTGGAGAGATTTTTTGATCGTGAAAAAACGCTGCTGAGTTTTGATTCCGGATTTTTGAGAAAGGTGGCATTTTTGTTTATCACGAAAATATACCGCGAGAATGAAAAAATATGAGGACTTATTTTTGCTATGAATCGGTTTCGAACTTTTGGAATTCGTAATTCCTTTTTTTTTTTAATATATTTCGGCCTATCCTTATCGTGACCCATCCTACATGTTGAACCGTCGTCAATCTCACTTTTCGACATTTCGGCCTTTATATTTTTTTTACCACACATGCATTAAAAACTCGTGTTTTTTGCCCTCCTTAACGGGATGGAAGTCACAGTTTTCTGACCGGGACAATAAACCGGGATAAAAACTTGTCAAGAGGGATAAAAACTTGTCAACAGGGATAAAAACTTTGGCAGCAGGGATAAAAACCTCTCGTAACCATGGTAACGATGAAATAAACTAAGAAAGTGCTGCCCCCAGTGGAGAACACCGTTCTCGTGGTTCTAACCTCACTTTCTCTCGTTTTTAATGCATATGTGGTAAAAAATAACATATGTGCCATGGGAAGGAAGCAGGCGTTTTGTCTCGCGCATTTTGCAGAACTCGTCTTCACTCTCGGGCGCCTTTGGCGCCCTCGAATTGCAACTCGTTCTGCAAAATCCGCGCTCGCCAAAAACCACCTGCTTCCTTCCCGTGGTGCATAATATACTATTGGTCGCTCGGAATTTTTACCGGCACCCAACGATGAAAAATTTTGTATCATTCTGTCTCGTTTTAGTACATTTCAGAGATTGATTCAGGAAATATTTTGAGGCCATAATAAATATCCGTACTAAATTATTATCGGTAGGACAGCTCTTCAAAGGGTTGTTACTCGTTTTGAATAAACATCACGTACCTTGTACAGTATAGTGACACGACTTTTTATTGGCCGGAATTCATCAACATACGGTCGGTTAAATTCATTAGTTTCACATGTTATTTCGTATATATATATATATCTGTATACATGAAGCAAAAAAGTAGAACTGACCGTTATACGTGATGAATTCGGGTAAATTTATTTCAAACGAACGAACTTTGGCAGGGATATTTTTTGTGCTAATGCGCATGGATTCAACGAAAAATCATTCCGACTGTTGGAAATGTAGCCATTTTTGCCACCAAATTAAAAAAAAAAAAAATGAGAAATTAATTCTACCATTAATGAGGTCCACACGCGTCCCCTTGGAGATCGTATAAAGAGACATGCGAATAAAATCTTCTCCCCACGGTCTCTGATATCAGAGGTAGTAATCCAAGGTTGTAAAACAAGTGAATGGAAAAAAATATATACATATATACGATCGTACCGTGATCGTATGACTTTGCGCACGATTAGCCGAGGTGCTCTATCAAGTTCTATATTTGAATAGGGGTTTCTTTTATGAGGCTGGCGCAGCTACCGTCTTTCCACAAAAGAAATATGATCTGGTGCAAGGAGTTCAGGGTGAGACGTCCTCTGATTGAACCGGTGATGGATCATCCCGACCGACTTGAAGCCGGCTGTTCTGATAAACCACACGGGATCTTGATGTTTACCTCACAGATGCGTAGTTGAAGAGATTAGAAATTGTATTATGGGTAATTCATCTCACTTAATTGGAATGATACCACGGCTGGATATGCCGGCTATCAGTCTCTCCATCTTTCTGTCTCTCTTTCACCCCGTCCGGGGAAAAGCGACAGGCTTGAAAGTCTGAAAAGCCTACTACGTAGGTACACACACCGAGCTGTTATACCTAGCCGTCTGTGCTAATACGCTTTTAAATATTCAGGTAGCTCGGTGGAAGATTAATTGAACGTAAATTGTTCTCGACTACGATTCAAATATCGCGTAGCGGTAGTAGTTTCTGAATAATTTTCAAATTAATAAAATTCCCCAATGCTAGGTAAAACGCAACCGATTTCGCCACCCTTCGACTTCGCCCTATGCCTATACCAACAGTTTACCCCTGCGGCTTATTAGAAACACGGGGGTAAACTTCGTTCACCAAAATTGAATTTACCAGTTTCTTGCCCTTCTGGAAGGGTTGAATTTATGCAGACCAATTTCCTCGAGGGGATCACGCGGAGTTTTCCTTATCATGCACAATAACCCTAAACTCTGGTCAATATGTGGCTCTACCTGACCTTCCAAGAACCTTTGATACGGTCAGGAGTCCGATGGAAAATCAGTACCAAAATGCCAACTGTCTCAAGGTCGCCAAAATTCGACCACCCTCCTTTACCTTCGGTTATACCTATACACGAACCGTGTCCAGACCATGGATATACACAATTTGTACAACTCCAACTGAACCCTGACCTTGAACTATCGCTTGTATCAAGCATTATTCACCCTTCAGAACTTGATGCAATTACTGTTGGCAGCAGGTATCCCACGTCACGATATCAAATCAAATCAAAATATAATCACAATTTATTGATGAAACCACTGAAAAAGTTCATATAGTAGAGTATATGATGAATAATAGAAGGAATCATGTGATGAAACTTCATCAGTTATGAAAGAATAATCCACTTAATATTTATCAGATCATTTATCGTCTGATTTTGGTGAATTTGATGAATTATCGTACAACTGTCACAAAGTATTATAATTATTTATTTAGCTCAGGTGGTAGCGTAACCGATTACGACCGTATATTTTTCTGTCTGCAGGATCTGATCGAGTACCAAATCGCATAATAAATTCAAAGAGATGATGAAGTATGTGATAAACATAATGCGAATGCACATACATTTTTCCACTGAGGGCGCGAATTTTGTACAACGCAGTCATTTTACTATCAAAGTCAAAGTAATTTAGTCATTGATACATTCATCTGTTAATTGGAGTCGAAAATTTGTTTTATGAGGGCCATAGTGTGGTATATGGATTATAACGAGGGGAAAAGGAGACCCGAGATATTTACGTATCCGGTAGCAATTCGCGGGTTGTCCGCGAACAATGGCCTTTAATGGTTTGGGATTTGTAAGATAAGGGCAGTAATTAGCCCAAAGTTTTGTACAACCCGATTAACCTGTTAGATATCACAATGACGAAGAGCGGGAGAACAAGAGGGACAGAGGGAGACCCTCCGATTGAGAATTGAGGTGGAATATGGATACGCGTCCCACACAGCATAGCCTTCACCCGATACTACGAATTATAGAACGAGACAAATGTTGAAATTAGCACACCTACACGATTCCTGGAATATTAATGGTACATGCAATCTTTCAAATTTGTGAAACGAACATTGTTCATTCTATTAGCAAGCTTCATCTATATCGGTAATTGCGATTGCACGTAACCCACTCAAATAATGAGGCTGGAATGTTTTCCAGCGTGAACCACTTACCAAATAATCCTGGAATTATGAAATGATCCTCGAATAATTTGGCTGATTGAATTTTGTATCCTGAATTACAATTGAAATAAATATTTGTTATTTCAGTAGGTTTATCTTCTTATCAATAAATGTATGACCTAGAACTGCGAACGCAACTAATACCGATTGAATTGAAAAAAAAAAGCTTTTGTTTCGTTGATGAAGTTTCTTTCTATTTTCTAATTTCCACACTACTTAGATGATTGTGATGATAATTTCATGTCGTGTTTACTCAAGTACGCATGTTACACACGAACGGATGAACGAACTCCGTCCCTTAGATGGCTTCCCTAATTCGTTGAGTACGCGACGATGAAACAGCCTGCGAGGGTAGTTTACGAATGTCTTCTCATGATACCTTTGAGACCAGGAGATTACCAGGCTCTTTCTTGGTCCTTTGAAGCCTGAAAGTCATTACGGAGTCAGAAAGGCGTGAGTATTCGAAATTATTTGAGAGTGCCACTGCAGGGCCAAGAATATAGTGAAAAGTGGGTAGGTTATAATGGAAGGTCAGGAGTCAATGCCAACTATTTTCAATTTACATTATCCGCGTTCGTTGCGATATTTGGTAACGATAATTTATAGATATTGAATCAGAAAATTGGTCCAGCGTAAACGAAATCGTATTTCAAATATCCGTTCGGTAAATATTCGACCCGAGTAATACGCTAATCCAATTTGTACAAAAAACAAATGAATAAAGAGGAAAAAAAAAATTCGGATGTTATAACGATCCAGTGCAAAGATGAATAAAATAAATTAATCGGGTGAAACAAATGGCGAATTGAAAGACCACTTTAGCTCTTTTAAATTGATCGTCTGTGTACCTTTGACAAACGTATTCCTGAAAATGGAAGACTAATTGCCAGTCAACAAACTCTGCCTGCCTATTTTTTATTTTCATTATCAGAAATTAGGAAAGTTTTGAGATTCTCTAAAATTCGTTCATCCCCTAATTCAAAAATTAGAACTGGTCTAAAATGCTCCCAAATTACTGATTGGAGTAGCTCAAATCTTCCTCGAATTGAATTCAATTAACCACCCGCCTATTTTTGATGGAAATTTATTGATTTTTGACGTGTAAAAGATTCGTGTCTGAAGAAACTCATGACTACATTTTTATTCTTGTCAATCTTAAATTTTGAGGAAGAAAAAATCGGTAAGCTGATGATAGTTTGAATAAAGTTTCCATCGAAATTAATATTGAAAATTCCGTGGATAAGCTCCACAGCTAGTTTAATAGAAAACACACAACGTTCAAATTGAACGAAGGATAATGCAGAAAAAAAGAAGACAACGGTGTACATGGAATCGAATAATCGTGGCCACGATCGCGCGTGTTCTAAATAATTTACGTTGTAAAATTTATTGTTGGGAAAAAAAAACCTTGGGAAAATCGTGTCGCTGAATCCCGATTCGCGATGTATATTTTAATCGGATGTGATTCAGTCCGGGGGTGGATACATCCAGCAACAACACGAACGATCGGTCATATTTGAATTTTCTAAATTCTCTCACGCTTAATCAATTTCATGGATTATCACAATCTCTACTGTACACACCATCCCTCATTCACAAAAATGCTATCTCGCTGTTACTGTAAACTATACATTCTCTGTTTTCGAAAAAATCAAACGCCACGCTCGGCAGAGTTTGCTTCGAACAGAAACGAGGGACTTTGATGAACGGTAACACAAACGCGATTTTTCATATAATTCTGATATCAGTTCAATTAAAACTTTTCATCAGATAAAGAGAGATACGGAGAATTCTAGAATATATTCACTCCGCCTGCATTTGCTTCAGAGAAAAAGCCGCGCTATTCCATCCCTTAATTAATCTCACCATCCCGCAAGCGGGATCACTTGCTACAATTTAAAAAAAGTCGATAATTGTGTCAGTTCTGATGAGATACAAAAAATTCTGGCGTAATCAATCTCTCGAAAAATTAACTGCAGTGTATCCAAGGATTCATAGTTTCTGTAGTTGTGGCCCAATAACATCACAGTGTAAAAAAATGAAATTGCATAAGTTTGATCCGGCCATTTGGGCACTTTGGTACCCCCCAGTGTCTTTTGGGCCCCTGCCGTTCTGATTATGGTATAACTTGAGGAGTTTTCGTTCGGTCACTCCTGCAGGCTTAGGACAGAACGCCCGGAGGTAAACGTCAAACCGAGTTTGAGGGCACAAAACGTGGGAGAGAAGAGAGACTCGATGGGTAAACTCTTAGGGGATCAAGAGATAAGAACAATTTCCTGGGTGGGATTCCCTAACGGAAGTGACGCTGACGACTTGATCTCTGCTTTCCGGCGACGAACCTGCAACGGCTAGGTCTTTACGTCGTCGGTTCGTCGATGTAATGGCGCTGATGTGAGATCGATGGATATTGACGTTTTCCCCACTACAAGAACAAAAGCCCGTGCGAATAGGTGCCCATGGACACGAGTCGATAACCTCTCCCTCCGCGACCCACCGGGTTTGCTTTTGAAGGTTGACATCTGCTTCTGACCCCACAATCGACACATCTATGAGTCGGGATAAAGGAGCTTGACATTTCCCCCCAGATTTGAGGAAACAAAGGAAACTCCTAGTCTCAGTACTAAAACTAACAAGACTCGAGGGGACCCGGTGAAGGGTGTTTCGTAAAAAATTGAAATTTTGACTACAGCTTCTACACGCAACAAGAGATACTATTTTGCAAAACACGTGGCGTTAGTCCGATTTCTATTCGATAACTATTTCCCGTCGTGTGAATGAAGAAATTGTCTGCAAATCTGCAATACATTTTAAAATCCCTACGTTCACATGATGAGGAAGAATCGAACTATCTAATCGCCACGTGTTTCGAAAAATAGTAACTTTTTCATGAGAAGAAATTTTTATTGATACGAACCATGTATATTTGTCACAAAACAACCTGTACTGGTCTCCTTAGGAGATTACATACTGCAACTTGAGATTGAGAAAAGGATATAACGAAAGAATATCATTCGTAGTCTCAAAAACCTTATTTGTGTTCCGAAAACGGCATAAAAATTTTATTCTTGGCCTTTAAACAGCCAGAAATAGCCTACATATGTAATATAAAAAGTGGTGAATCTAAAATCCTTTCCAGAAAATTTTCAATCATGCTGGTATAGGTCTTGAAAAAAATTACAATCTTCAGCGATGAAATTGGATGGTGCAGAAGATCTTTCGCAATACTTTGGATACTCAAGATTCTTTAATACATTTTCATCACTGAAGGCTGACATTTTTTTCGCAACAATATACGGACTAACTTTTTTTCTTGTGACGTCGAGACTGAAGAGTGATTTTTTTTTTTGAGAACAAGGAACCTGTAGAGCTATTGATGCATGAGCCGGGTGAGTACGAACTTTTGAAATTCGCAAAGTCGTAATATTGATTCAAAACTCTACCATCGGCTTAATTTTTACTATTCTGTGTATTTAATGGCCTCATCAAACGAGTAATAGTACCAAATGACGGAGTCGTTTGCAACAAGGATTATTCAACGCGTAGGTATATTATATATAGTGACTAAGCAACTCCGGATTTACCAATAAACGCTAATTCTATGCAGTCGCGGTTCATACCGTACGAATTAAACGCCACGCTTCTGACAGAAACTTCATACGAATTGCAACCTGGTTTGCTTGTAGAATGTTTGAGCGTCCCAACGCCAACACTATGTCTATAATGCAGAGAGGAAACCCCTCAGCCCGGTTCCGGGTACGTGGCACCAGGGATTCTGTGAGAATGCATTCGCACGTGCCGCATGCCAGAGTTCTCAACAGTCTGCAGGAATGCGGGTGAATATTTCACCTCGAGTGTCAAGTCCGAAGGTTTTGAACTCTGGTAACAAGCCCAAAATTTCTGACGTATCAAATTCGACCTCGCAGAGTCATTAATTACACCGGTTCACATCCGAATCTCGCTCGAATCATTACAAAACGTTCTATATATGAAGTTTCAGGTCCACATCTATCACGACTCGCTTGGTTATCAGTTATCACACTCACTAACTTTCCGTAGTGAGGTCGAATGCCGCGATATAACTCACGAAGAAAACGTGGCACGAAAAAAAAGATACAAGGAAAAGATCCTCGACGAACGTTGACCGCGTTTTCAGGTACTTCCGGCCATTAAGCGAATCCCGGTTTACGCGTGGAAGACTACGGACTTCATCACTCTGCTCAGTGCAAAACGAGGATCCAAGATACACCTAAAAGTTTTACTCTCAATGGAATTAACTACCACAATTTGTTCAGCAAGGTGAAAAACAAGAGTGTGCTAAGCAGGCACAAATAATCACATTGTCAAATGTGCACATTTTCCAAGAAACTCCACGACTTAATTCCAATCCTGAGTACCCCCCATACTTGTATGATGAAAATCCCTACCTTGAATTTATCTAGCAATGAAAGAAATTAATCAATTACCCCACTTTACCATTCCGACCAATCATAATCTTCGTTGCAAACTCCTATATCCTCCACTTTTCAAAATCTTCCAAATTCTTCATTTTACTAACTTCCGAATGACAGTACACAACAAGTTCTCGAACCAGCAACAACTGACTGGACAGTGAGTCCTGAATTAACCAACCAGTCGACTATCAAATCTCTTAACAAATGCTAAATTCTGTGGACCTTGTAAATAATCGACAATCTACAAAAATTGTCAATATACAGAATTCACATTCCAATAAGCATGTATTTCGCAGAAATACCCTCGCCACGTCATAATTCAGTGGTGATACGATCACAAAGATTCTAACATAGCGAAATATGGATGAAGACCTAATATCACTTTTCTTAGACAGACATATTGTATAATCGTGGCAGCTATTGCCTTTCAACACTGAAAAGCACGCGTGATTACAGTATCATGGCAGTTTCTGCTATTTTGACGTTAGCTGCAGTGACGAATATCAGCCGATGCCTCCTGTGGCAACGAACGCGGTTGACAGAAATTTACCGGTGCCATGACTTGCAATTAGAGATCGAGACCATTTTAAACGATTTTCGAAGCCGATAAAAAGATTAACGAATAAGAAAATGTGCTGCAGGCACGGTTCTAGTATTCCATAAATAATTTTTACTAGAGGTCACGTGCAGTTGTTACAAACTCGTAGAATGAATACGCAATCGGCGTATAGGCCACCCCGGTGGGGGGTGGTTTAATTTCATCAAATTATTGCAGGTACGTGCAATATTTTTCACCACCGGTGCACAACACCGCATGTAGGTACAATAGCCGGGGGTATTTTCTCTCTGGTATAACGATATCGCGATTAAACCTGCGGCAGTTTCAAAGGTCATTGAATCTCTACAAGCGTCGCTATAAACTCGGTACTTGACGCTATCAAATTCCCCGGGTTATACCCTATACACCACAAGTACAAATTTTATTACGTACAAACACACGATGGGCGATGGCTATCTAGCTCCGACTTATCTCGGAGGATCATTCCTTCCTGTACCTCTACTCACTACATTCTTCAAGGTAGCAATAATCTGACGTCGAATTTCACTACGGTTTTGATATCAAGGGGAAAAAAAGGAAAGAAGATAACGACGAAACCTGTTGGTAAAATGAAGAATGAATTGTTAACGAAAACGACGAAGCCTGTTGGGATTTTAAAAAGTAATTATGATAAAACGGAAAACGAGAAGAGATAATGTATGGCTGATTATATTTCTAAGTAATTATATACAGTGATTTTTAATTTATTGTTCCATTAGAGGGAATTATTAGTCCTCATCGTATAATAATTGCAATATCCCGAACATCAATACATACTAAAATATGAATCAGATTCGAATTATTAATCGGATGATAGATCGCAAAAATGAACGTTCCTCGCCCATCAATTCATACAATGAAACCCTTCACTGCCACTTTCATATTATTTACCATTCTTAACCCCATAATCTGGCATCCATAATGTGAGAAACTGCACCGTTCACCTTATACTCTCACCCTCGTCATCCCCGGAAAGGATTTGCATGTTTTATCCCTCCGAAAATATATATGGGGGATTCCACGTCAAATCGACCGAAAAAACGAGATTTTTTTCCCTGACCCCTTTCGATCTGCTTGTCCTTTTGCAAAGTCAAACTACATGTTGAAAGGATGAACTGTGATTTTTTTCAGATTTTTTCGACTCATCATTCTATCACGAAAAATAATCGAATAAATTGATTTTCAATTTTTTTTTATTTTTCGCGCCTACATAGCTCAAAACGTGAACGATGTATGAAAAAAGTTCCAATACCAAAATTTTGGGGCTTTTTGTGAACTTTTCGAGAGTATTTTCATCAGATTTTTAATACCCCGTTCAAGTGTAGTTTTAATACAAAATGAGTGTAAATCATTCATAAGTCAAAAGTGCCCTGATCGAATTGACTGAAATTTATGCACAACGTGTCTTTCACAATGCCAAAGGTTGTCTGAAAATTTCAAAAGTGGGCCGAGCAGTGGTTCAGGAAATGCATCAACAAATATTCGCACAGTGGCAAGAATTCGACGATTATGAGGTCGCAAAAAAGTTTTTTGGCCACGATTCGAAAATTCAAGATTAATATTCATTATTCTTGTCTGCCTACTCGCGATCGCCGTTGAATTTTTGAACTGCGGCCGAAAAAACTTTTCGGCGACCTCATAATCGCCGAATCCTCGCCACCTTGCGAATATTTGTTGATGCATCTTTTGAACCACTGCTCGGCCCACTTTGACATTTTCAGACAACTTTGGGCATTAAAAAAGACATGCTGTGTAAAAATTTCAGCCAATTCGATCAGGGCACGTTTTTGTTACTGAAGATTTTCGAAGATTTTCCACCAAAACTGCAGTTTCGCGAGGCACAAATAATTGCAAAAAATTATTTTCAGAAATTTCAAAGAAAGACGCGAAACTTTTGTCTGAGAACTTTTTTCATTGCTCATCTGGATTTCACGCTATGTTGGCTTGAAAAATCCCAAAAACGCTAAAAGCTGATTATTTGACCAGCTGTAGTGAAAAAATACTCGGTCAGAAAAATCTGAAAAAATTCACAGTCGTTCCTTTCAACGTGTACTTCCACTGTGTAAAAGGGCAAACAGATCAAAAGGGGTCAGGGAAACCGACCGGTCGATTTGACGTGGAATCCCCCATATCTATGCAAATGCAACTACGAGGGATCCATAATCTCGAGTAGACCAGATCAGGGTTAGAAATTTCTATAGACATCTTCAACTAGAAAAGCACTTAGTACGTGGCGTCGCTCAAAGATATTAAGATGTGGGTGTGTTGCCAATGGTTGCGGTGAAGTTCACTTGGATTTCAAGTTTCAAGGCAAGGCAAGGGGGTTTCAGGTTTAGGTTTAGGTTTCCGGGCGCGAGGTCGAGGTTGAGGGTAGATATAGATTATTGTTAGCCGGTTGTTGAGGTGGCAATATATCCCGAAAGTCTCCCACTAGCTTCGTTGCCGGCAGGTATAATATACCAGTCGTTGCTGCTGCGCGACGCAGTGTGTCTTCCCTGTCCCGTTTCCCCGTCTTCATCCTTGTCACCGTTCCGCCCGAGGTGAGTGCAGGGTACACGAAACTCGAGGAGAAGAGAAGATCGGTAAAAATTACTCGTTTAGTAGAGATCGTGACTTTCAATTTATTTTTTTTCTTCTTTCCCAACGTATACTAGCTTTTTATTCGCATTTTTTTTCTCCTCACTTCCCACACCAACGCGAACTCCACGATCGAGAATAATCTACAGCACCGCAACGCGGAAGCGAAATAGGTTTCAACCCCTCTAGTCCCGAAGGCACAGATCTGATTAGGAAATTCCAAGTTGGTCTGAGATAGCAAAGGATCTGAAGGACTATTCGCGAATCATCGATTTTCGTTTATTTATTTTATGTCGGAAAGTCGTTAGTTTCCGTCTGACTCTGTATTGATGGATTGATTTTTTTTTTATCAACCAAATTTTTCATATTCTGGTGTTTTCAAATTTTTTGATTCCAATTAATATGGGCTATTCCACGTGAAGCGGATCAGTCACCTCTCAGATATTTTCTTAATTTTGCATGTCGATTGTGTAGGGGGAGTTAGATTTTTGTTCCAGAGCCCGATTTTGATAATGCAAAATTCGATTTTTTATTTGCAATAACAAATTATATCGCTTGCCATTCCGTGAGTCGCGGCGCGCCTCAAATTGGGACGCATCGACACCTTTAACGATTTTTTACTCGAAAACGAAAAAAAAACACGTCTCTGAAATTAATTCACAGGTTGTAGTATAGTACAAGGTACATGTCGGAATTTCTTAGAATTTTTTAGTCGCGTTGCTCAGTGTTTTAAAAATCTTTGAAAAATTAATTGTTAAATAAACAATTGATAACAATTATTTTTTTCAATTTTGTATTTTTTTCTCAATTCTATGAAGCTTTCCGCGTGGATAAAAAAAATAAAATTGAATGTAACTTCATTTTTGGCGGAGTTATGAATTTTTGAAAAAAAAGTTCTCTAATTTGTTATTGCAAATAAAAAATCGAATTTCGGATTACCAAAATCGGGCTTAGGCACAAAAATCTAACTCCCCCTACACAATTGACATGCAAAATTAAGAAAATATCTGAGAGGTGACTGATCCGCTTCACGTGGAATAGCCCATATGGATTTAATCAATTTCAATAATTTATTTTCGCTCGAATATATTTCATTTGTGTAATTATTCATTAATTGAAAATTTCATAAGAAAAAATCGCTTCGTATATTCACGGGAATTGAAGAACGTAGTATTATTATTGAAGAATTTTTTCGTTCACTCAAATTCTTATAATTAACATTTTTTAATTCAAAACAATGAATAGTTACAATTTTCTTCCCTCGCTTTTGAATAATATCGTCAGATTCATGAAGCGACAGAGCATGAAATTGTTAATTATTAGGTGATAAAAAATAGATGAAAGTGACGAAAATAATTGGAGAAAAACTCTTTTCACATTTTTGGAAACTCAGGGCTGTTCCAAGTTGTAGTATTTTTCAGATTTTACAAAGGGTTCCTAATTTTCAAACTGAGAAAGTGAGTCACGACTCAAAAAGTATCGATTTCAAAAATCTATAAATGAAAAACAGAAAACATTCCGAGTGCTGGGATAACACCATAAAAAATTTGATTGCCTCAAAAATCCTGTAACTACTTGAATATATGGGCTAAAGGCTAATTGATTAAAAGTGATTCATTTCAGATGATTAATTGGCACGTGAGAATTACAGAGCGAATTTCAGTGATACCGGTAGGTGTACAAGCGATTCCACAAGTGAACAGCCCCTGTAGATCATGCAGCCGATTTCGCTCACTGTAGTAGACGATCGATATTCTTTTTCCGTCGTCTCAGCGGGCTATAAATGATAGAATCATGTCAAATAAAAGAATAAGGGTAGTGGAGGGATTCCCAAGGAGGGGAGATCGAAAATGGATTAGTAAAGTCTTTGTGTGGTTCACGGCGTATATCGACGTAATTCCCATCAGTCTCAACGCCGTTAATTGTCCGAATGAGCAGCTGACTGATCCCTAGATCTTCATTCATCCATCCTTCTCCTCGGTTTCCCCGTTTTTTATTACCGTTGTGATATTTCAAAGCATCATATGGCCTCTGGTTCTAGTCGTGTAATTGGAATGGTTAATTAAAAACAAACAAGGCGCGTTTTTCGACGGGGATAGGAGGCTCTAATCCAGCCGAATTTTTTTTCCATTAAACATGAAAAATCTTCGTCCCCGTTCTCCATTCCCCATTCGCACGTGACATTCCGTGGATTTGACTGCGTCTGTCGAAACCGGCACGAGCTACAAACAACCTTTTCCGACATTGGGCGGCTCGGTTATTTGTTTGATCTAATCACTGGGACTGGAAGTTTTTATGCGAAACAATTTATCGAAATAAACCCCAACGAGAGAAACGGTGGAGATTGATAATAAATATCACATATACGTCAGATTTTCATTTATCCACAATATATGTCATCACATGTTCGTTAATTTTGATTGATTCATCACACCCAGATTTGTAGACCGCAGAGTCACGGCGGCTAACAAGTGGATGAAATACCGGCCCACGGACCCGTGGGTCGTGGGTTCGAATCCCCTCTGGTACCTCTAAAATGTTTTTACGGCAGAGGCATTAAAAAGTCACTTTTTGACGCCTGTTTTCGTTCCGGCAAGTGGCACTTTATACCGCTAAGTTCAAAGTTGCGGTATAAAGTCTTCATTCCGCAACTTTGATGCGCAGTTCGAAGTGCGCAGGTCAAAGTTGCGGAATAAAGTCTTTATACCGCAGGTCACCCCTTCTCTACTACCTTTTACAGCAGCTCCTATACGCAGTTCGTGCGGAACTCAACTGGCGTCAAAGTGACTATTAATGCCTTTTCCGTAAAAAATATTGTATGGGGCGCGCGCAGAAAGTAACTGTTCCGCAAGGTTATGTTCTTAGTACTCGCCGTTGCTCTACGAGGCTCGCCTTCGGCTCGCCAGGTAAAACCAACGGCTCGTACAAAAAACATAGCCTTGCCGAATAAACAGTTACTTTCGGCGCATGCCACATAAATATCTATTCTACGACAAATGAGACAAAAAGAAAACTGGTCAACGTTGACAAATTCATTCATGTTGACAATGTTTTAGCAAAACAAAATCGCCTCCGCCTCAGATTATACGGAACTAGGCCCCAAAATCTGAGCCCTATCGGAATTGGAGCTTGCTGAAGCTGTTCAACGGTGCATAATACCCTTTGAATAGACTTATCGATTATCGGAGGTCATGGTGTTTTATATAGAGATAGGTTATATAAACTGTCCCAACCACTTCGAAATTCTGTTCTGCCGATAGAAACTTTGTACAAAAAGGTTTAAAGCTCGTCAAAACTTTCGTCTTACCCCTCAGGGTATTCTTCGTTCATGAAATTAAATTGGATTTCAAGTAAGAACAAAAAAAAGAGAAGGTGAACTAAAAGAAGAAAGGGAAAAACCGAGCTTAAACATAAACCAAACTGACCAAGTAATGAAGTTCTTGTCCGATTTCCCCCCAAAATATCATATTTTCAGTACCCGAGAGCTCACACGCACTTGCGAATGCAATTATCAAGCAACGTCACATCTTCAAAGTCGAGTTATGAACCGAGAACTCGAAGATCTACGATGCTCCTTTCATGAATTATAAATGATTATTTTTCGTAACGATTTCCGACTGTGATAATTTCATCTGAACTTTACCACGGATTTTATTAATTATTAAAAGGACGGTTGCACAACGCGAACCAAATTCCATAACGGACACGCCCCCGCATAGACGAGAGAGGCACCCTCGATCTCGTTATGAGAAATCTCTCGTTTCCTTTGATGCAGAAACCGTTCTGTATGCTTAGCTTGAGCCTTCAGACGGAATTATTAACAAATTGTTTATTACAAAAGTGAGATAGAAGAAGACCTGCGGAAGCTGCTCATTTCCGGACCATCACGAGGACAAAATCCGAACTGTTGTCCTTTATACATGCTAGACCTTACCAGGTTTCAAGAATAATACGAAGACAGAAATGTGGAAAAGCGAAGAGCGCTTCATACGTGTCTGTTATAACCATGATTCTACAGACTTTGAGACGGGATACCTATAGTTCAGCACGGTGTAATATCATCTTATGAACCAAGGTATGAAATGAAGTTGAATCATGACCGACGTTCACGAGTCTGCATAAGCTTAGAGAGTATAACACAGAAAAATGACGTGTCACACTAGCCTTCCTGGATTCGTGATCCCTTCGGCCTCGAATTCTCACTGCCAAGATGACTCAGGGAAATGGAAGGATGAGGAATTAGGTGGAAAAAATATAACCCGTTGATCAAAACCACTGAGGCTATACGATTCGGAAATCCAGCTAAAAACTTTTTGCGACAGTCCTGAAGTCTTCGAGTGATCTGTACAAAGTTTTACTTTACGGATCGAAAAAGGGCGTCAAAAAGTGACTTTCTAATACCTGTGCCGGAAGAAGAAGACTACATCGCTGCGGCTATTGATGTGCTTTCAGAGCTCGGTCCTCGAATTAACGCAAATGGGCTCAGACACATCTGTTATTCTCTCTACTTTGGTTGTTTATTTCTGCGACTATCCACCGCCGAGGATACGGAGAGGATAAAGTGACCGTGATGTCCTGGGATTTGTTCTGGGTAACCCTCCTGTGACGGGTTCGGGGTTGGGAAGGACTTGGGCGATGCCGCGATATCCGCTATTGCCGGGACCGCGTCGTCCCAGAATGGGTAATTTCATTTACACGTGAATGTAATTAAGACTGGAGGGTCATTCGGTTAGTCCCTATTTCCCAGTTTCCAGTTCAGTGGTAGGCTACCTAAAAGAATCATTTATTGCTAAAATTAAACCGTCGCTTCTTTCGCAACTCGTTTCACGGTTTAAACTGCCGGGAAAATTCCACCTGCTCACAGCGCGGATCAAAGATTATGACGTTGAAAAAAAATGACAATTATAACGGGGATTACGAGCCGGAGCAGTTGGAGGCTCAACCCTTGCGACCCGAAGTTGATGCCTTCTGGTTATTAGGCAAAATCCAAATACGTTATAATGATTGGGAGAGGAGGCATTACTTTCAAATTTTAAGGAGTAGAAGTTTTACTCACAAATAGCTGTCAAATTTTTTTTGTATATACTGAGAAAACACACCTAATTCCAGTTTGACAGAAAATTATATCATTATCAAGTTATACATTTTTATAGTTTTCACTGTATAGCCCATTAGCTCTTACAATGCTAAACATTTTTGAGTAAATTTTGGGGTCCAAACAAACAATCCTGTCAGATTTTGGATTTTTACTAAATTTCAAAAATCGCTCAAGCTTTTTTTGTATCTGACTTTGTGTCAAATCTGGACAACCAGCAAGATTAAAATATTGAGATATTTTCCTCATTCGTTCTGAAACTCCGAACGGTGTGTTTGAAAAAGAATCCACCACTTCTTTCTGCCATAAGAAGAAAAAAAATTATCGCTTTCAATGAATTTCCTGTATCGATGTAATCAGCCCGACATCAGAGTAAATTGGTTACACATAGTCCCGCAGCGACGAATCGTCGGCCAATTGTCCTGGCCTAAAACAATTATCAAATATTTCCCCAGGGCATAAGAGCCTTCAGTATCCCAGTTAATTAATGAAGCTGATTCGGTAATGTGCTTCCCGAAGTCCAATGCCTCAGCCAGGCCATATATCGATGTCTGGTTCAACCCCTGTACCTATATACATATATTCTGAGGTCGTTGCGTGCGTCAGCTGGTGTTAATTGGATCCAAAACTTTTGCGACCTACACACACAATGTCTGAAATACACGAGATTGTTCCAGCTCTTCCAAAATACACGCAGATTTGGCAAAAATCAATAATCAATGAATCGAACCGAGCCGAATCTGCATGGTGAATTGTGTCTTTAGGAAATTTTGACTCTACACTTGGAGCGTTGGCCCCAGGGAATCGGAGATGGGTTCAACAAATAGATCTCGAGTACACAGATGCAGGGTGTCAAAGTACAGAGCTTGAAGCTGGTGACATGGGGCAACAATCGATAGCTGATACTCAGCTACGTTCTATTCTTGTCGCTCATAAATATTCGTGTGAATGTACTCTTCCAACTGAACGATACTTGGCGAAACATAGCTATTTGACTGCCCCTGGACGATCAGAAAACTAATTTCCTCCCAGGACACGAAATTTCTGGACAAACTTTCATCACGAGACAGGCGATTTCATCCCAACCCAATAAACACAGTGGTGTAAAAATGGTGTAGATTTCCGGTGAAATCACGTGTAATACACGTGTATACGAGGATATCACGTGATTTCACCGGATATCTACACCATTTTTACACCACCTGTGTTTATTGGGAAGGTCTTATCAAAATATTTGTATTACAGCTACGACTTGGAACTTATTATTAGCGAAACGTCAAATTAACGACGCGGTATCGATTCTTTTTGAGAGCTTCGGAGTCGATTGAAAATTATGTTTCCCTTTGATCCGTTCCTGGGCTTGTGTTGTGTTTGTACCTTCGATCTTCTATCACACGGTGTATTGATACTCACGTAACAAAGGCTTATTAATATGTGATAATTTAATCAACTTTACGTTACGGAGGCCATTTACTTTGATCCCCGATGACGCCTTACTTTATCCCTGCTTCGTCACACGACCTCCACGGGTCAATCACAGGTCATTCAACAAGAAATTGTGATCGCTATCTAATAGCTGGGTTATATCGATTCAGGGTTCCACTCGGAGAGACAAATTTAGGACCTCGCAGAAGAAAAAAAAGCAACAGGGTTAACAAACAAAAAAGTAATATCGTTGAGGGGAAAATTTTCTCTACGTGGTTAGGCGTTCCAAAACATACGTGGAAAGGGGAAACCGAATCTTCAGATGAATAACGGATTTCTTTAAAATTTAGGTCTCTAAAATTTGCAATTCGCAATGTTTAATTCTCTTTGGTATTGATTGGACGGTTTTTCGAGGTCATTATCCGATAAAAGCTTGAAGTTTTTTTTTCCAAGCGATACCTTCAAGCGTCGAGGATCCATCATTTTCAGTTCGGTATCCCCTCGACTTACGTCACCCCGTTTTCGACTGGTTCCAATAATGGGTTATACAGGACACCGTGCTTTCTGTTAGTCTCAAAGGCAGCCGAACTTTTTCGAAGATTTATGCCACCAGAAAAGTTATACTATAACCTTGAATATAAATTTAAATTCACTGTGTTGCCCCGAGAGAATTTATATCACAAGATTCGAAAGCATACTACTGAAATACCCAGTCAAATTTTTACCCTAGTTTGGAAGAAGAAGGAGAAGAAGAAGAAGAAAAAATCAACTACCCCTTGTCCCATAGGCGAATTGGTTGGAAGACGCAAAAAACTTTACTCTCTTCGTGGTGATGAGGCAGAAAGTCTCCCGGGCTCTGCAGCCACTTTTTTTTTTGTTATTCATTTTCATTCCATCACTTTCAACTTGACTTCGAGTACACTCTCAGGCCACGTCACCGAGGAGAATAAAAAAAAATAATGGTAACATAATTAGTCGAGATTTACATCGCAGTTTTTGTTTTATTTTTTTGTTGGTTTCTGTCGAGGCGACCTAATGCAGAGGCCAGCAGATCCCCGAGAGCTTTAGTATCCACATAATTTTTCAAGTTATGGTCAATGAAGAGTTTCGCTCCACATATATTTATCTTTTTCAACGTGAAATATGATATCACAAAAACTTTTGCTGCCTTGCTTTATACCTACTTGAAAATACTATAAAAAGCAGTCCACTTCTTGTTACAGAACATTTTTTTTATCGATGCGGTAATGATTTCAACCGAGGGGATAGTAACGTGGGAATTCCTTTGTACGTTGTTTTTTTTTATGTCTTTCAGTTTCCTGAATTATTCGGGTATATCAGAAGTCTCGAACTAGAAATAACTAGAACTCAACAAATAGTCAATTTAAAGTCCAGGAAGGCCTCAGCTCGGTAGGAATTCTCTGAAATTCCTTTCAATTATCTAGAAAACTCCTGAATAGTTTGGATGGGTTTGGAAATCCTTCGAATGCTTTGTAATTTTCTTAAATTCCTTAAAATTGTTTCGGGAATATTAGTGCAAAAAAAATTCTTATCGTTATCCTGTACGAAAAATCCAGTTTTCCAGTTCGAAACTCTATCGAATTCTTCGTAACTACTTTCAAATTGCTTGTCATTTTTTTCAAGCTTTCAAGATTCCTCAAAATTATTTTGCTCTGGAACTTGTAGATATTGAATTGAAGGGATCGAACGGCAGCCCCAGAGAAGCTTATTTCTTAACAAGTCTATGAAAGTATATATAGGGACTTATATCGCCGAGTCCATCAATTTGAACTCATCATTATAACGAGACCAGATCGCTAGGTTCTCATGATGATGAATAGGACGTTGAGTCCCAACCTTGAACTCAATACTCTTATTTCTATAAAATAGTTGTAAACGTTACATTAGTTTTCGTAAAGAATAAAACTCCGATAACCGCATGGGTACGCAGAAAATTGGAAGCACAGACAGTGTATCGACGCTTTGATCATGATAAAGTACGAACTAATCGATAGCTTTGATAGCAAAAAACTATATACCAGAATTGGGAACGTACGTCATAAAACCTATTCGAGTTCGTATCGAGTACATCGATTCCATTGATACCATTGGGGACACGAGCTCAATGGCGCTTCTTTGATTAGTGGTATCGATAAAAAAAAGGAAAAAGAAAGAATAAAAAAAGTCATTGGTAATTTCCGAGACCTGTAGGTACGACAAAACCCCATTCATTGTCGACGTGATTCGGACCAGCGATTCGTAACGCGAAATAAAATAAACAGACCGTTTTATTATGGAATCAACTTGATTTAATATTATTAGCTTTATTATAGCGGGAGCCGGGGCCCAGACTTGAATGAAGGATTACATCTACACATCGGCGATAAATTATTATTATTAATAGTATTCTCAGTCTCAGTATTTTTTCTCGCCGCTAAAACAGGGTTATAAGCGACGCGACGTGGGGGTAAAATGTTGACATTTTGGTAGACTTAGGTAAACGAGAAAACAGAAACGAATACATTATCGGATCTGTAATTGAAAATCAACATCCCCGTTTTCCTCGTCGTTGAAAATCCGGTAAGATTTCGAGTGAGTTACGGGTCAGGCTGCTAGGCCGAGCCTCTGAATCCAATTTCGTGTTCCTCCGGCAACGGGAAACGAATCGAGTATAAAAAAAAAAGGTTGAGAACGAAACAGGGAGGGGAGGCAGAGGGAAAAAAGAAATATCGACCATTCTCGGTGTGAAAAGTAAAAATTTCCTGACTAGATGAATAAATTGACTCTTAGATACTCGGAAATTTTTATCAGCCTTCGTATGAAAGGGGGTAAAAATATTTCAGCTAAGATCTTTCACAGTCGCGAACGAATGTTTTGAATTCATGTTAACATCAAACAATGAATGTGATGTGTAGATGTTTCGGGAGATGATACAAAGCACGAGGTGTCGATCAGGAGCCAAAATTGCGCCGAGTTTTATCTCAGCCTATTGGTGATTGAATAAAATTGAACATTTCGCGCGAGATCAAGCCGCGATTTCGATTGGATTGGAACCCGTTCGGAAATTTCTTTGCAGAATGTGGAGAGTTTGAAAATCGCTTCCTCGATATTTTTCATATAAGACTCCGTCGGGTTTGAGCCAATGAAACAAAATGTTTTGCGATTTTGAACATATTTCAAGTCATATGGCCCATCACAAGCGGAAAGTCGTATTTCGAGTTCGAAGAGAGTGCACTCTTTGGATCCATTTATTTGCAGTGTAGCCCTACTTCACGTCACTCAGCTGGATACATAGCACAAACTTATTTTGTGAACGATACTGAAATATTGACTCATACTAGAAGCAAAATTGATGAACCTGAATTCCATCATTAAAATCAAAGATCGTCAATGATTCCCATCCCCCATTTGGAATTCAAAATCACAATTATAATAACCTTATCGTTCGATGACGTGATAATATTTTCAAAGTTCGTAATTCCCACAAACGGCCGAAATATGACCATTTTTTTGTGTACACGACTCTATGTGCCGAGATGTATAATTCCCAACTAATTATTAATTAGTGGAAAGGGTCGGTAAAACTGATACGTGGAAGCATTCGTGCGGCGCGGTCCAACCATAAACGTAAATAATTTGACGTCTCTTGACGTCTGACAGGAAACGGAATTAAAGCCACACAGATTGTATAACAATGGGTGAGATGCCCCTGCCTCGTTGACGAGACAGCCGGAACATCATGGAGCTTTTCTCGCTGCAGTAATTCACGGCTGTATGATTTTCGATTTTTGTTCATAGGATTTCGTTATCTGCCTTCACACAGAAAATTAGAACGTTGATAACGAATCCTATTTTTTCCCTCTATTCTTCAGAAACGATTTATGGATTTTTTAGCTCGTTCTTACCTCGGATGCCCCCTTAATTCGACCTTTTTAAAATACCCTTTCATGCTTTCAGAGGCTGTACTCTTTTTTACTCTTGCTCTTTAGAACCTCCACACAGGGTAACTGTGGCCGAGCTGACGGAAGGAGCAGCCCTTGTTCTCCGTGTGTTCTTTAACGGACTCACTAGCTTCAAAAGCGCTTCTTTCAAGCCGTTTTAAACGAGTTTCTACAATGCTTGCCAGTACTCCCGCTTTGTCGCTTTATATTCCTCAAATGACAATTGCTTAATTGTTTCACAGCGTACTTTGTCCCCGGGTTCAGACCACGGCGGAGCCTTTTTTCAATTCATTTTTTGTTTTTCAATTTTCATCTCGCATCTTTCATCCAAACATTTTTCAATTAACCATTATTGTCTCGGGTGTAAAGGCCGTACATAGGTTCACCCCCATCGCCATCGTAATAGATTGAACGCTATTATGATGCTCATGCCAGTCAGCACTCATCGTCAGCTTTACTTTTAGCTACCAGTGCATATTTACGACGGCTAAAAGAGAAATTAAGCTTCTATATTAGCTTCGTTGAGTTCAACAGGCCCGGCGGAACAAATTTTTGCAAGGTGTGGAGTAAGTGGCGGCTGGTGGGGGGCATTAAATTTTTCTTCATATTTTCTATATATTTTTCTATTTCAGATTTACTTTTATCTATATCACCGGTTTTCATTGCAAACTTTCGGCATTTCTATAGGGATAACTAAAATCCTGGATGTGGAATTCCACACCCACCAAAATTCGGCGTGTGGAATGCTCCACATAGACCACACAACTAGCGCCGGGCCTGGAGTTCAACTTTCATTCTCTGATGAGAGAGAAAAAGGTAGAGCTAGATCGTGACTCAGACGGACCTCCGGTACCAGCCAGAAGCGAAACTGGAAGATAAAAGGCGTTCTTTGTAACGAGCAGCACTTAGCCACCGAGTCTTGAGCCCTCGGGGTTCCTAGCTTGTCTGATTAAGTGCAAAAATATTTCAAGTTACACCTTTGTGTCGTGATTTTCACCTCTGCCTCAGCGTTTCCCTAACCGTTATATCTGTCATCTTATCCTCACACCCTTTGCTTGATTTCTACGGAAATAATTACCAATGCGAAAATTTGTACACTTCTTCAACAATAAATAATCGCGACTTTCATGACACTGTTTAGAACAATTCGCACGTTTCTGATACTCGACCCAACCCGGATCACGTTCGTCTTGAAAACTTGTGTGGCTCCCTTACTCGCAGATTTGTGATTGCTGAAAAAAGGTGAACTCCATCAAACGGTTTTTCTCAGTTGATTGCGTTGTCCGTTGATTAGAGGTTGCGGTTATTGGGCTCGAGTGAAAAAGGAATTACACTCGTCCTTTTCGTAGAATTGAATTCCGAAGGCAAATGGTGCCTCGCGAGAATGGCAGATCATCGTTTTCACGCGAATGAAGTGAAGCTCTGCCTATCTCAACGTGAGACGCGGGGGTTGCTAATTACCTCTGTATCTATTAGGGCGACCATCGTCGTGGGCGGGTATACAAAAGAGAAATTTAATAAAACCGCAGGGTTGCTCTCGCCTGGGGCTAAGGGATGATTGATATTACGTGTTATAAATCTTACACCTCGGGCATTATAAAGCAACCTATACCTCCACACTACTGCGAGCTACGAACATTTGTGTGTATGTAGGAGGTTGACACAGGCCCGGCGATATAAGACTGTGAAAATGCCGTTAATAACCGATATCTTGAGGCATTTTCGATCAGGAAGGGATATTTTTCTAACTAATTTTGAGCGGTTTCCGGCAGAGAATATACGTTACAGGGACGCTAGTGTTCGCTTCGTTGACAAAAATCCAATCACAATGGGAGGATGGAGATTGAGGAAAAGATACTGATATACGTTTGCAACGTTGTTAAAGGACACTGTGTCGTGAAAGGGGAACGAGGGTCGACCCCGAGAATGAAGATGGTGATAAAAGTCACCGCTTCGTCCCAACGAATTAGTTTCATGATCGTTGTAAAAACGCTAGGATGAGAAGAAGGAGTAAAAAAAAATTGCGCAGTAAATAACGCGAACTAATCCGCTAGCTGAACACAAATGCTAGTTAATTCCGTGAACTCCACCCTTCCGATCATCAATGTCTAACTGCGCCGCTTACACCCCCGGGAGCCGTAACTCATATCCGAATCAACCCACGATGGTGAAATCCTCTGACCGCTCAATGCATATCCGATGGCTCAACCCTACTCACAGAAAGTTCTCCTCTTACGAATGACGAAATTCGACGGTGGATGATGAGTGATTCGAGGAGGTACCAGACCTACCATACCCTGAAACACCCCGTTTTATCGACTCTTCAGGTTGGAGTGAAAAATTGTGTGACGTCTTCGGAAGCCCTTTTCATAAGCATCAAAGAACAGATGCAGAAATCTATGATCCAAAAGGTGGTGGAGCGAATTTTTCATAAAATTGTATTAAAAGAAGATGAAATTGTCCTTCGGTCACACAATTCGTCAGTTTCGTTGTTCTTTCTTGTGGATAGTATCCTCAAAATTGACCAATGTTTCATCCATTCAAAGCTGATAAAATAACGACCAACTGCGATCTTCCGAGTCTCCGAATGTTGCCAGCCCCTCAAAACTCGATTTACGTTACTTGCGACGTTATGGTTCCATAAGTTGATGCCAGTATAATTCTCTAGAGGATACGTCCCGCGTGCAACCGCTCGAAGGACACATGTGTGCATTGAAGGACCGTCTCGTGTCCTCTGGCTAACTAAGCTGAACTAACAGTGTGTCGACGAGGCAATTTCAAGGTCCATCGTCGAACGTTGAATATTACACTTAACGCCGTGTTGATCAATTTCCGGTTTACCACCAGCGCTGGTCCGAACATCGTTAACAGTTACCAAAGTCTTGTGCGCTAACCAAACCGCCCATATTCAACCAAGTTCGATGGACGCGGTTCGCGGGGCGATCGAAGCATCCTCCGCAGCAATCCTCGGTCCGGATTATGGATCATCCAGGAGGGTGCCGTGTTATACGATCGAGTCTGGTATTATCTCCTCAGTGGCAGTTGTGGACCACCCAGCTACCCCCCGGAGGCTATTTCTTTGGGTCGGTTGGCAAATTCCCAAAGTTTATGAGACTGTTACGTTCTTTTTTTCACGGTGGCTAGAATGTGGGCGTATATAATTCCATGTCCATGTATGTACGTATCTATATGTATAAGATTGGTGAAAAAAAAAACTGTCTTCATGGAACGTTGCAGCGAGCGTTTTGGCGCTACTCCCCTATTTTTCTATTTTAGGTAGGAATTTGCGGTTTTGCTCCGGCCATTGCAGTAGTTTTTGGTTACATTACATAGTTATTTCAACCGTTAGTCACAAGTTTGCGTTAGGAATTTTGTTCATTTGAAAATAGGTTGTGTCGTATAATGGTAAAACAGAAAAAAGAACTCTCTTTGAATGAAAAATTTATAAACGTGTCGAAAAGCTAACGTCGAACCGAACGGAGATAGACTGAAAAAAAGTTTTCCAACGGTTTGTAATTAACGGCTAGAATTGCAATCACGAAAGTTTTGCAAAACCGGTGATTGGTGGACGCGACGACTCAAAGCCTCCGGGCCAATCCGACCCGCTGATAACTTTTCTAACTGTGATTGTAGCGCCTGATTGTGCCGATTCGAAATCTCTGTTTTAAGGGGAAAATTTGTAAACCTGACTGTGAAAATGGCGTGTAACGGGCTTCTTGGCTCGGGAGGTCCCCCCTCGTTTAATGTTCCGACTTTAAAGCTTGTCCAATTTAAGACAAGTGAGTGATCGCTGCTGCCAGGCGGCCAACAAAAATGTTAATCTTAAGCTCAGCGATTAATTGAATCGCGTGATTATCCGAAAGTTCCGGTGCTGTACGACGCTGTTTTTTTTTTACCCTGAAATATTGGCCCACGTAGACCGACGGTACTCCTTTTTTTTGCCTTTCTTATTAGCATTCTTATTATTCTTGTCTGTGATTCATTTTTGAAATAGTTGTTTATCTACAAATTTATGCCCTATTAAGGGAAAGGGGATGCGCCTTCATGAAACGATGCGCTTTAGTAGCCCCGGTATCCGATAACATCTCCGGCAAGATTTTATGAAAATTGAAGACGTTAGACTCCGAGGTACAAAAACATTCCATGATAAAACAAAGGGTTTATATTCCCGCAACAACCACCTCTGAATATATAGCTCGATTCGAAAACGTTTTTAATTAAATTTATAAATTTCTGACTGGCCTTTTTATTCGCTCTTTTGTAATAATATCACGAAGAAATGCCTGTGATGAAGAGAATATATATTCATACAAACAGCAGTTAATACAGGTTGCTTTTGATGCCGGGTTATACCAGCGTTCGTAGTATGAAGGTAATGTAAACGAAAGTAATAAAGTTTCATCGGCACGAATGAAAAATGAATGGCTCTGAGGGTGTCGACATCGGTGGGGTGAAAAAAAAATACAACCTCGAGAACATACGAGGTGAAAGAGCAAACGCATTTTTCTTCTTTCTCGTGCTGCTTGGCTACTTGTTCCTCATCCTTTTTTTAGTGTAATACAAAATAACCACTTGCTTGTAATTTATCGTTCCCGATCAATAAATCACACGGTAAAACCGAGTTTTGCATTTTCTATGCCGATAATAATTCCTTGGAATAATTCAAAGCGTTGTCACAGCGTAATTTGCGATGCAGGAAACCGAGTTCTCCTGTCAATGGCACATGAATTTTTCCCAAACTTCGCGTGACCCACTTCGTCTACGAACACGCATCTATTGTTTTTCTTTTCCTGTCACAACCACCCCGAGACTCGACCCAATTCCCAAAATGCTTTTCCCCTTCACATCTGGTTCCTGCTCGGTTATTATCAAAAATCGATTACTCCAAGTTTGCTACCGAGGGATTACAAGGGATTAGACTCTACGGATCAATTAGGGGGTAGCAAAGGAAAATTTTCCAAAGTACAATCAATTCGTGATGAACAGAGAGAACTCGAGATCAGCGAATGGGAATCGAAATTACACTATTCCAGCTTCATATAATAAGAAGAAGAAAAAAATCCAATTTATTTTGACGGAAAAATACGCATTTTTTCGTTTTTAGATCTGTCACCCCCTGAACGTCGATGGATTGAAACAAGGGATGCTTTTCCGGTTTTCATTGAGTGACAGAAGAAAAAAATGAAATAACTGAAACGTAGACCTAGCATCTTTAAGCCAGAGAATAAAATGCCAATTCCGTAACTTCGAGCATCACGTAATACGGAAGCAAATAGAATGTCGAGTAGCTAGTTTCTGAAGCGGCTATATAGGTCCGATCCCCGGCAAGCTTACGCAAGTAAGTTTGGTCTAGGATCCTTTGAAGTCTTTAGACCTTGTGGAAAGCTTCAGCTTTAATGTCCTAAGGTCCATACTAAGTTGGCATCAATTTCTTGGAAAATTTTTCAAAGCATGAACGCTAGACCATCTATTCCCCCGATACCGTTGGTCGAATTTATCAATTCGAGAAGCTTTCAAACTATAAAACGCGTTATCTGCTTCCCTGCTGAAAATTTTCTCAAAAAGAAGAGAAATGAGATCTGCAGGATAGAACAGAATATGACCCGATGCTCGTTTGCGTCCGAAGAGACGAAGCCCGGAGAGTGTAGGGGGAAAAAAAGAAGAAAAACGTTAGGAGGAAAAACGCAAGTAAAAAAAAAAAAAAAAAAAATAGGGGGATACTTTTGCGAGGTTTGGAACCGGCTCGAAAACGAGGAAGGAAACCGAGCATCCTTCGGTAATTACCTTTGGAGGAAACATTACTCTTTGTCGCCCGACGCGTTCCCTCCTCTGTCTCTTTCTATCTCCTTCGTCTTCCGCGTCTTTTCACCCCCTACAACGAAGTATACCGAGATCTTATCGCAACAGGAGAAAAGAGGGTCAGAGGGTTACGATTTAGGGGTAACAGGAATTTCCAACATACCAACTTCTTAACCCCCTACTGCATACATTCATGCTATCTGGACAACCGGAAAATTAATGTTTTCTGGTATCTGAATTTTTGAGGAGTTACCGGGAACGCGCTCTACGTCAGTTTAATGTAACAATTTACACCATTCTATAATCAGCTGGGAGGACGACTCCGAAACTTTGTTTTTATGGTGAATTTTTGATTTTAGAACTGAAAACCACTGGGAATTGGCCGGCTTGGCCAAAAGCTTATCGCTTTTTTGCGTTGGGCACGAGGATCAGTTACCATCATCGGCACCGACTAACAATATTCCTCACAGTATTTTGTATTACAACATGGAAGCGTCGGAGTCAGCGAGTGGAATCATTATCTAATTGTGCAAGTCTCTAATTCCGAGGTAACGATTGGCTGAACATGAAGTCGGATATTAGGTCCGGGTTGCGCCGCTCAATGCCACTTGGTGCACTCGAATCGACGTAGACATAAGTTTTCCCCATTCATACCGGTGCGAGAACACTCTCACTTTGGCTCTATTGCAGAGGGGTTGCATGTGTGCCAATTAGGACTTAACCCAGACAGGAGTAATTAACGTCGTTATCGTCTGGAGAGTTAAGTTTCAAGATGGTGGATTTAGAGGCTATGATTAACGATAATCTAACCGAAGTTGTCGGAATAATTTTCAACTGGAATAAGTCAATATAACTGCAGTGGAAAATGGTTTACTTTGGATACTGTAAAATGAAGCTTTGATATTCATTATAATACTGACGCTAGTTTCGAGAGGTTAAATTGAAATCGTATAATTCCACTCGACCCAATAAAGTATCGGAAAAATTCTTTCGCTTTTATATCACATCGTTGAGAATGCTAAAAACTCGATTAATCCCATGCCTTCAGCTTTTCAATATTATGATTTTCTGCAAGCAAAGAGTTTTTCCACAAAATATCACCAAAGGAAGTTAACTCACACATTCTAACTTTCTCTCGAATTTTTGGTCTTTGGTGTATCCCCCTTGTGTATCCACCTCGGACATATACAAACAATGTACAGCATATGTGGACACCGAGGGAGCTGGTGACCCTGTCAAGAGTGTCGCTATACGTTGAACTTTTCTACCCTGGGGAACCTCGGGGTGCCTTGGAAACCGGGACCTTCTTACTTCCGGGGGAATTTGGAGGCCAAATTTCATCTCGATATAACAAAAAAGTTTCATTCATATCAATTTGTGTCAGAAGTTGTACAAAGATTGGATCGTTTTGATTAGGTATAACAGCCTCGATCACATTCGACGGATTCTTAAGGGGACCAATACAGCGTGATTCGACATATTCTCCATACTTTAGAAATCATTAATATCTTATCAAAAGTTCATCAAACATAGAATAAATCACATGTCGTGAGATTTCAGACACACGGTTGATTCGATTATGTCTCTCGACGTCTCATTTCCGTCGGAGAGCGATTCTTCATCGTGTGAATAAGGGAAACTGAGAAAAAAAAATCCTGTGATAAGTTGCAGTGGTCAGTTATCGAAATTTAGCGACAATCTAGTCACTCTAGCTTTTGCTGATGACTTGGTCCAAAAATTTTGTTTTTCAATTTCCCCTATTCACACGATGAAGGATTGCTCTTCGATCAATCGTGTGCCTGAAACCTTACGACAAGTGATTTTTGAAAAAGTCCATTTTTCATGAGAAACAATCAAATTTTTAATCATAATTTGTTCATCTAGACGATTCCTATCGACATTACATTCATTGCTATGACAGATTCGATTCTATCGAACTTTCCAACTTTGATATCATTATGCAATCAATGAGAAGTTCTGAAAATAAACATAATAGAGGAAAGAAGTATGATTATTCAAGTTGATTGATGTCAGACAGTTCTCTAGAGTTTCAGCGAGAATAGATCGACCCGGTGTTTTGATTGATAGCCAACCGGCGTTAGCGGCTTTTTATTCTCTTCAATTTATGGAAGTATCGAATTATTCCCTCATCAAGAGTTGAGACGGGAAAAATTTGAATATTATATTTCGTTAGAGAAATTTTTTTAATCATTCTACAAACTCGGCAACTGTTTCATTCGCTCCAATGAAAAATTCCTGCTCGTTTGATAATTAATACCGAGAGAAAAGAAATTTATTATTAGGCAGACAAGACGAAGACAAAAGAATAAAAAATTTGTGGTTGGTGGTAACACGAAGAAACCCTGGCCGTTCCGCGGGTATCGCGGAGGATAAAGTAAGAAAATTAATTGCAAACACGGGACAGCGTCGTTCTGACGTTGAATATTTATGAGTCCGACTGTCAAACAATAATGAAATACTTTAAAACCCAAGTCGAGGTAAATTCCCAAGGAACAAATAACAGTGACATTAAAGTAGGAGATGGGCGGATGTTGATTTAACAGGAAGTTATTCAGATGGAAGTCTAATTCCTCTGTACTTCCTTAATTCCGACGGTATACTCCGTCTTGACGACTAATAAGCTCAACAGGCGGAGTACATTTCGCGTCATCAGGCAACTTCCTCTCTCTATGAAGCAAGTTGAAATTCCAACGTATTCAAACCTCCGTCGTCGTACGGTTGGTGCTTTCGGTTTTGCACATCCTAATGATGCGCATAATTCAACAGCTGGAACGATATGGAATACCGAACCGTAAGACGCGGAAACCGGAAAAGGACTACGGAATACTACTCAGAAACCCCTGAGGTTACGGAGAAAGAAGTACGGTTCCAATTATACGAAGATTAACGATGTATAAATGTCGTGAAACTTGTCATCTTTCGATATGAAAAGAAGGAATTGAGCCTCGTGGAACCGAATGAGTAGGTATTTCGTACAAAAAAGTGACTCAAAAGTTGAATACGTTCGTTGTGAACTTTCCTCAACGGACTATTGAAAGTTTTCTGTATAATTGATCTCACATTTCAATATAATCATGGTACCCACTGGTCAGGGAAACCCGGGATGTCAGGGGAAAGTCAGGAAATTCGAAAGAATACAAAATGAGACAGAATACTAAATTCCGAGCGATTTTTTTTTCTTCCTCGCGCGGAAATGTTCATCAATGGAAATGGTAGCAAAAACTTGTATAATTTATAGATAAAAAAAGTAGTCTCAAAAATAATTTTCTTCCACCATTGATTCAGAGAATTATTTACTACATACTTGAATAACTACCAGTTCGTCCGAATTTTAGTCAGGGAAAAGTCAGGGATTTTTTTTTTTACTCTTTATAGTGGCCCCCGTGATAATTCATTTGAAAAAGTAAATTTGCTACATAATTGTTTCAAGTTTAAATGATATTTCGTATTCCTGCAAGACGAATGTACAACAAAATCAGGAACATGTTGACAGATGTCATCACAGTGAATCTTGGGATTTCTTGAACATATTGAGCGCAATGTGAAAAAAAATATGTGTTTCTTCATTCGAATCATGGATCAGTGAGAAAACAGTAATGCTGAACAAAATAGATCAGAATATGCGTTTATGATCAACTAAAAATGTTCAAAAATCCAAACCTGTGGTTTAAAAAAATGATGATAAATTATTTGTGGCACATCCCCCCTCCCCACTTTTTTACAGTAACCGGTAGTATCCATGGACGCATTGTCTAAGTGACACCTTGAAGAATGTAGGGTCCAGAATTTTCGGTGTGGTCTTCGTTAATTATTCAGACTGACGTGTGTTTTCAATCGGACAAAAGCACTCTCGCCCAGGTTTGAGTATTCGTGTTTTTTTTTCCTTTTAATTTTTTAAAGAAAAAAATTCTGATAAACTTTCGGTTCTTTTTACGTCCGTATTTTGTCACTGGGAAACAATACGACCCCTCGTCAATTCTCTCGGTCTAGAATTATCGTCAACATCTGAAAATGTGCTTTCCGAGAAGTTAGCAGACCGCTTATTCTCGTCACATACACGTCTCTTGCAAAAACACTCGAGTTTCTTGAAGACTCACGCTCGGTGACCACGTAGGGGTAATTAATAAAATAAATTCTAACTGTAAGTTGGAATTAATTATCGTACCCGAGCCTTTGGACTATCAATGAGGTGAGAGCGTACTTGCAGATCCCAGAGTAAGGGGTACGGATCTCGAGAAATTCTATTTGACTATTTTCAATGAGGCACTGATTTCATAAAATAGTCAGCCGAGACTCAACCCAATTTTTATTCTACTAACGAGTTACATGTATCATCAAATTATAACGCCTCTACAAAAGTGTGAAAAGTAGATTAAGGGGGCTGAAACTGCGAGGTAAAATATAAGGCAACCTAGTTTCAACGATTTCTCTTCGTCCGAAGAAGCGTGAGAGTGTGGCAAAACCCGGGGCGGCGAACCTTCCTGCACCCATTACTCAACGAAAGGAGAATCGATCTCTGCTATTTTTTCCACAGTTAATTGCCCGAGAGCGACACTCTGTGTCGGGTTCTTCCAGATTTCGATTTTTGACGAAAAAGAGAAAAAAAAAATAGCTTTCTTGTTTCATGTAATCTAACCTCTCTCGGTAGTAAAGACCGTAATATCTCTTATCTCTCTGCAGCCCCCAAGCTCCGATGGAAAAGGTGAGTTAATTGGAAAACAGAAGTTATTATTATTATTATTTTCTTTTACTGTGGTGAAAACCCCTTGATAATCCTGATATAATTTGAGAAATCATTCCACTAGGAAGTACGAAGCTGTGATATCGTTATTTCATCGGATTAGATTAATACTGTACGGTGATTAATTGCGAATAACAAGGTTGATTGATTTTCAAATGCGACTTACTAATGCGAAAATGATGGAAGATAATATAATTCTAGAGCCCTTCCGCGCGGAGCTGAAGTCATAATATTTCCAATAAGGGAGAATACTGATCTGAATAATTTGTCGAATATCAATTTCGAATAAAAATATTAATTTTAACTATGACCTTTTATAGATTATTATAATCGAATACTAGAAATTATCCAGTTCGCCTGGAAATTCAATTTAACGATGTTTAAAATACGGTTTTAAAAATACCTACTACCTCGCAGTCGGAGCGTACATATAGGTATCTAAACTTTTATCGAGGAATTTCATATGACTTCATAGCCAAGAACCGTACCCAAGAAAATCTTGACGTTAACTTTTAGGAAAGTGAGGAATTTTCTATTTTCTCTTTCAATTGTATAATCACTGAATACTTGGATACTAACTCGCCTCGGATCAATACAGGCGAAAATAAATTGGGAATTCAATTAAAATCTGACTGTTATGCTTCTGTGGCAGCTGACCAAATTGGAAATCAACATTTTCGTCAGGCTAGAACCCTACGCGTTCACGTTTACCAAGCGAGCTTGCAACGGAAACGGGTATGGGCTATGCGGCAAATATCTATAATAAATGTACGTGCATACAGAGCATGTGCGCGGTGGCGAGAGGTAGAGAGATAAAGAGAGAGAGAGAGAGAGAGAGAGAGAGAGAGCGTGACCTCGCGAAAATGAAGAATACAATTTTTATGAAAGGTTCAGCTGTTCTCCATAACAAATTCCAATCAAAGATTCATCCAACTCGTAAAGCTCGTCATATTCGGAGAGTAAAAATGTATGTGTTATAGCATAAATTCTACCGTGCACCGTTTCATTTCTTTTTCTTCTCATACCTCGTTTACCTTTCATGTACGACCTTTGAATAATACCCACACCTTGATACCAGCTAAATAAATGGATATGGGGTGATTTTGAAGGCGTGAAACTGGGACTACCGCTTCGCAATTTTACGGTGACGAGCCAGACACCCCCGACGCTCGAGACGGCTCCGACTGCGGGGGCGGAGGTGGCGGAAACAAAAGGACCGTAGGTCTCTTTTCTCCGAAGCAAGTGGGTTGTGGGAATTTTTTTTTATCGATTTCTGGTATTAAATAATTCTTGGTTCACCCACACGGTTTGTGGATGGCGAAACGATAAAGAAAAACCATGCGATATATCACAAGAGATTTCCAATTATGTTTGAACCAAAGAATGAAAAAAAAATAAAAATTCTGACGAGCGTAAAAATTCGTTTGCGATCCCAATCTGTCATAGACGGATTAAATTTGACGTCGAAACTACGGAAATAGTACGTCGTCGTCGAAAAACCAATCAACACAGACTCTCGTACCGAGTTCGCAAGGGAGAATGAAAACGTTGATATTTGGTACAATTTTAGTATTGGACCCGCGTTCTGAAGGAATAAAAAATTGATGAAACGAAATGGTTTTGAGCCTATCGTTCAAATAACGGCTTGAGTCCACTCAAGTTTTGGCACAAAACATGCAACTGAGAATCAAAGTGTTCATATTTCAATTTTTCAAGGGTAGTTTACTCAATAATTATAGTATAATGACAGTAAATTATATACCGTATATGTAAATTTTCGCAATAGTTTACATAACTTAATAGTTAATATATTTCGGGAGCCCGTTTAACCCTGCGTCTCACTTACCTTCCGAAATTTAGCCTGCAACTTTTTCCTGAGCTTATTTTGCAACAAACCTGCTCCGTGCAGATACTCAGCCCTCAGCGGGTTCGACTATTAAATTGAATGAAATACGTCATGGTTTCAACCTAATGAAAATCAGACCACAATTAATTGCGAGGGTGACATTTGCGGAATTAGCACACAACACGCGACCCAACTCTCGTCTGTCGTGAGCGTTCACGATTTTTCTTGTTTCGTTTGAACGACGCGTCTGTGTAGAAGTCAGGAAAATCATTGTCTGCGTGGGAAAATCTTGAAATATTATGAGAAAAAAACTAAAAAATAACGGATTCTATCTCTTCCCCGCCTGCAGAGGGAACTTTTGATATTTACAACGTCTATTCTGGCACTTGAAAAAGTTAGCCGGATATTATAAAACTTACAAATTGTAGTTACTTAGGCATGATATAGGGTTCACGGTGTGTGGAACTGCGAGATGGATGATATCTATGGCATGGAAACTGGGCGAAGGCTAGCGAGGACGTCTAACGTCTGGAGGACGCCAACTGGTATAAAGTTGAAATTGACTCTCCGATGTCAGAGCCCGCAGTTCGAGCATAGCGAGTCCACCAAGTTTGGGAATAGTTTGAAAAAGATCGTTTTCAGCCTTATAGCGGAACGTCACACGGTATCGTTACCTTCTTGAATTGTTCATTTTTTAGCTTGCTTGACAAACCATTGCGCAAATATTTGTTAAGTCCGCGAAAAACCACGTGGTCAAACCAGGAATCTCGGTATGAAACAGTAAACCTGCGGAAGTTGGAACCATTCAAAGTTTGGGATTATGGCGGTATTCGACAACTGAGAGTCACTAAACTGTGTAAAAATGATTGAAAAATTCAAGTTCAAGAGAAGAAAGACTTTTCCTTATGGGGTCATCGGTTAGTCAGCACCATTCCTTCGGTACACTAATAAAATTGAGAAAGGACTAGGGTATATTACCATATTTTTTTTTCAAATTTTTATCACAATAATTGGAGGAGTTAAAGATTAGAAACCAAATATTGTATCAACTAGCCCCGGTCTCTCCTAATGAATCCCGATACAGTGAATGAGAGTAATTTCAAAGTCCACGTACGTAAAAATTATCTTACTCAAGATTCGCGCACGCGCCAGTTTTCTTTTTCTCGCGCTATCCTGGGAGAGAGAGTTTTCCAGTCAAATGACTTGACCTTACTTTCCCTGGGTTCCGGTGACTCCAAGATAACTTCAACTGACTTCGAGAGCTAGACTTCCAGTAACTTCTAAACTAATTGACTCTTTTTTAGTCAAGTGAGAAATTTTGTGAAGTCAATCAAAGATACTCAAAGTCATGTAAAGTGAGTTGGTGCCCACTATTCTCTTGAAGTCATCTGAGATCAGTTGAAGTCACTTTCCGGTCATGTGAAGTTAGCTGAAGTCCCAAAAGAATTGTGCGCAATTGCTCCCCAGGTTTTTCAAAAACTTCAATTTTTTGTTGGTTTTCACGTGACTGTAAAAAGTGGAATCCAAAATTCATTCGAACAATTTTTCAATTATTTCATATACTATCCAAATCGAAGGTTGTCCTTGTTCCGCCAAGATGTATACTTCTGTGAATGGCAGATTCGATTTTATTTTCCGAATCAAACCTGTGCAGGAAAATCCCTTTAAAGTCCTTGCTATTTTGTACCTTAATGTTTTTTTTCTCATACGGATCTGTGCGTTTCCGACGAGAATTCTTTCAGCCGAGTGTAAAGTGTGGGTGGCCTGTTCATTTGTTTCTAATCCCTACAATCCTAACCAGAATCGGAAGCTGCGCCTTGTTTATGTGAAATTATGTCCGCTATCCGTTGGTATTGAATAGAACCGGAAACCACAAGATTCCGGTCAGCCGCAGCTATACAGCCACGAACAATTACGCCAATTGCGTACCGCGGGAACGGTTAGGGCAAGGTGGAATCGGTGGAACGAAGCGTCAAAGTGGGTTATTAAATTTCTCGCCGATATAATTGCCAGGTCATGTGGTGAAATCAAGGGCGTTTGAACCTGGCGCGCACTTAAGGAGGGTTAATACAGCCATGTATACGGATAAGAGAGTGATTGACCCGCGAAAATTAGTGGCAGATTGATGGAAATTAATGGTAAAGATAGATTGGAATTAATGGCTCAGACCCAGAGTAAACACGGGGCGCTCCTGAACCCTGAAAAGTTGAAAAGGCTCCCTTATACCCTGACTTAAACCCTACTGGGGTAAATATTTTGACGAACTTCTCAATAAACCGGGAGCTGGCGATTATTGAATCGGATTCCCGCTTCCGTTTAATCGACTCGAACCCCCCTCGCGCGATACACTATCAAAAGTATTTCGGAAAATTAGTGTATATCCTCCATAAAAAATTCCTCTGATACTAATAAGCGCAAGAAATACACCCACCGTGACTGTTTAGTGTAACTTCTTCACCCTCTACCCTACGGTACACGGGTCAACGGCGTGCTTACCCTTCGCGACCCGGACCCAGGACCCGGGGACACGGGAATTGAGACAAAACTTTGGATGCGACGTACCGTTAAACCGGGGTCGAGAAACACACGTCACGTGTACGTCAAACACCAGGGATACGAAATAGCCTGTTAGACTGACGGACTTGACGAGTGACACGGAACGAATTAACTGCTCCGAAGAGAGTTACCTCCCCCCCCCTCCGGGAAGGGGGAAGTTCTCGACACGTGAATCCCTACACCAAGGATAACCAAGGGAGACGTTCGGGTCGTTCGCCATGTGATGGCGTTTTCGCTGAAACAGAAAGAAAAACGAGAAGAAACAAACTGACCGAATAATAAATGAAAAAACATGTTCGAAAGACAGGGGGAGATGAAAATGATTGGCACAGCGGAAAAAAGCACCGCGCCGTACCAGAAATGTAAATGAGGAGAGGGAGAGGAAATACCGGTTAAACGAAATCGCTACTTGCCAGAGTTGCCGAGTGTCCATGGTTATTGTTGTGCTCGAATTCTCCGTCCCTCCGATTCCCACGTCGTCCAGGGTATGGAATCCAACTTCCAACCTGGAACAAAGTAGAAAAAGAAACCAATGTAGGAAAGCCAAAAGAAATTGAAAAAACCAAAATAGCATAGAAACAACTGAAACAAAAGTTGAGAAGATAAACTTTCATACCTATATCTCCATGGTTTGAGTTTTTATCTTTGTTTCCAGCGTCGTCCTTCTCAGCTCCGTTCGTCGTCAATTATTGCTCCGCGCGGCCATCGTCTCCAGCATCGTGATTGCTGCTCCGTCCATGTCGTCTCGCTCGTTTCCACACCAACCCCTGGAACAAAGTAGAAAAAAAACCAATATTAATAATGAAATGTGGTATTCTATTGAATTTTCTCTCGAGCCTTTATCAAACGGAAGACAACCAGAAAAAAAAGAGAACAAAAAAGAGTTGAAAACAAAACAAATCTCTTGAATTCTATGAAAATGAGACTGAAATAGTATATTCTACTAATATGTTATAGAGACTAATAGTAGAATAGTATAATTTTATATGCAATTGCCGTCGTGTTGTCAATTCTCAATAAAATTTCACAACCTTCTAGATTTTTGACGAAACATTTCAATGCAAGAAATGGAGCCAATAACTCTAAATAATTAATATGGAAGAAACGTTCAGAGTCTTTCCAGAATTCATGAGTTAACTCATCATTACAATATGCACCCCACCCAGAGGTAGAGGCATCTGAAAAAATGTCTTTTCTCAAAGAAAACATTTTAATCGAATTTGTGGACAGGTTAATAATATGGCTCTCCCACCAAACAAAATCGCCTTCTAGATCATTCGAGATTTTCATTCGGGCATCATAATTGTCGTCATGATCCACTAGTGCTAAAAATCTTTGACGTTCAAAATGTTTTGAATACACCCAGCCATATTCCACCGCTGGACAGCAAGCTGTAATGTTGCCCACGAATTGAGCAAACTCCCTAATTTTACAAACTTTTTTACCTTCGAACTCCTTGATAAGAGCGAGCATCTTTTCCCGTTTCCTGTCTGGAAGTTCCATAGTTAGGGTTTTTGAATCTAATAAAAAACCCAAAAACTCACATAGAATACTGCGTACCAAGATACTCTTACCGAGATTGATCATAAAACCCAAGGATTCCAAAAATTCCGCAGTTCGTAAAATATTCTTAATGCAAATCTCATAATCTGAACCAAAACATAACCAATCATCTAGGTATACAACCAGAATTCTGCCTTCTTTTCTCAGCCAATTTGCAACCGGTTTCATAATTTTAGTGAAAATTAACGGAGCCGTACACAAACCGAACGGAAGACATACAAACTCGTACAACTCCCGACTGGAAATTTAATCAGGCTGGCCTGTCGTCCGACCAGGCCCCGATCAGGTTGAAATCAGGTTTGCCACATTACGGTATAGCTGATAAGGTCCTTTGATATGATCAGGTGAGCATCAGGTTTACCTCAGTGAAGCAAGCCTGTTGGGCCCCTGATCGGGGCAAGCTCTGGTATTTGTTACTAAGATGTACCTGTTGGGCCCCTTGTCCGTTTAGCCTGATACGGCCCTTATTGAGGCGTGCCTGCTAGAACCCTGGTCAGGT